>JAVJIF010008871.1:0-153952 GCA_038442645.1 Agave tequilana | reverse complement strand
CGACCGGCCCGGTCGACCCAAACAAACAGAGAGCACTGCTCTCAGTCCGGTCGACGTGGCACGGTCGACCATCCCAGGGTTTCCAAACGTGCACAGATTTGTGCACGTCGGTCGACCGGCCCGGTAGACGACTTCAGCCAAGTCGACTAGGTCAGTGACTTAGTCGACTGATTGAAGCCTGGACTGAAAACTGGGCTAGAAAACTTTGTAAAATATTTTTCTAAAATTCTTTTAACACTTCTAAAAATCACCAAAGATATTTTTATCATTTTATATTTAAAATACAAACAAGTGATAAAAAATTCAAGACATATATCAATCATATCAATCATTTTGAGTCTTGCAAATTTTATCAAAAACAAACACTTGTATTTTTCCAAACTGAAAAATCTTTTCTAAACCAAAAATTCTTTTATGAAAACAATTCTATCAAGAGTGTGTGTGCATGGTATACTTGAGCAATCCACCAACTATCTATCCTTTACATTTTTAACTAAAACTAAAAACAAAATCTTATACCTAGACACAAGTCTTCATCTTCTTGAAGTCTTCACTTGAAGGCTTCTCATCTTCTTGACTTGGTCCAAGCTTGATCCAAAAGCTCTTTGGATCACACCGTGCTAGCTCCAAATCTTGACAGTTTTATCCTTTGTTGAGCTATGCACCTACTAAGATCTCGATAATGAATCTGTCACTAATTAAACAGAAGATCATTAGTAAACATAACTACATGAGTTGATTATCATCAAAACTAGGGTGATAGACCTTTGGGCCAACAGTTGCCATACCTTTTGAATGAAACTTGCGTTTCATTCCACAAAAGCTGCGTCTCACCCAAAATAAAAGTTGCGTCCTGGCCAAATGAACTAGACACGGATAAAAGAAAATGCAAGATTTGCGTTTGCCAGAAAAGACAAAAAAGGCATGGTGATAAGATTCAGAGTTGACTTTGCAGGACAAGCATTAAATGCAGTATGGAGAGCATGCCTGCATTAAATGTTGAACTCAGGTTGGTGAAACTCGCGTCTAGCGAGGAGAGAACAAAAGAGAAAAGTAGAATATCTGGATAATATTCCGGTATCTGGGAAACACCGAAAACTCCGAAAAAGTCCAAAAAATAAAGTAGCTTGAAAAGCTTCTCAAAAATTCTCAAAAATAATAATATTATATAAATATTTTTGGTGAAATCGGTTTTCAGAAATTTAATCTCATTTTTGAAATAAAAATTTGAAGTCAACCGTGACACTGGTCTACACCGGGTCGGCCAGATTTGATAAAATCTGAAAAATCTCAGAAAATGTCTGAAAGGAGAAAATATAATTCTAAGAAGAAATATGAAAGCGGAATTCAGAAATTTGATTCCAGTTGTAAACTAAAAATCTGGAATCAACCAGCGATACTGGCCGACACCAAATCCGAGGGAATTTTGATAAATTTAGAAAATTCTCAAAAAAAAAGTATTTAGATAGAAAATGTAATTTTAAGAAGTTACAGGAAAGCAGTTTCTTAAAATTCAACTCTGTTTGTAAATTAAAAATCCGAGAATCGGTCAGCGGCACTGGTCAACACGGTTTTGAAGATTTACAATTTAATTCAGAAAAATTCCAAAAAATCATAGAAAATCTAAAATATTGGAAAACGATATATAAAACTGAAATCGGTCAAATCGGAATAGCGAAAAGAACAAGTCGAGCAATTCAGTAGGAACGGGTTCCCGGTTCAGACTAGGGCTGACTCCGAGTCCACGAATCCTGATCCAAGGCAAAACGATCATATAAATAACTCATAATACAAAACAATTACGGGAAGTAAATCAAAAATACGATCAGAAAATATGAATATGCAACTAAGTACGTATTCAGAGAGCGGGGTGTTACAGTACTAGAATATATCAAGATGTAATCAAGATGTCAGGTCATCATTCCCGTATTGTTATAATTATAAGAGTCAGGTATATCATGCCGGATGTTAGGTAATAGCATGACGGAGGGTGATATCAGGCAGGTGATAAGAGACAACAAGATAAATGTTAGCACATCAAGTGAAAGCACATCAAGCAAAATAGGAAAACAGTACCGATATAAGAGATCGGTACAAATACTGAAAAACCATGAAGTCTCAGGAAAACAGTATAAATAAGATATCAAACTCTTCATAATCATTAATAGAAGAATTATTAAACTGGCAAGTAGGTAATTAGCAAGCAAGCGAACATCCAAGTAGAGCTAAGCAACCTGGAGGTACGGACAGCAAACAGTGTTTAATCACTAGAGCGCTTGACGGAGCTACTGGAATAACTCGGCTTAGAAGGCGAGCCTAAAATCCAGCAAAGTTCTGCCTAGACAAATCTAGTAATAAAGCGCTGAGCGCTAAGCATGCCTACCAGGCGGAGCATGAGAGACTTGACGGTTTAAGCGCACTCCTCTTTCGAGAAAGTGAGCGAGAGCCCGGAGGCTAAAGTACGCTCGGGATCGCGCACTCTCGGTAGCTACCACGAAACCCATAAGGGTGTAGGCCTAAAACAAATCCAGATCCAAAGCAAAACGATCATATAGATAATCATAAAACATAAATAAATATGAAAAGTAAATTGAGAAATACGATCGAAAAATCAGAATACGTATCTAAGTACGTATCCTAGGAGCGGGATGTTACAATTCGATTAGAATTCTACCCTAAAATATCCTTAATAGATTAGAATTATATCTCAATCGTAAAGCCCAAATCAATCTCAACAATCCTAATTAAAATTTAATATGAGATTAATTATGAGTAGGTTTCCTTACTAGAGTAAAATTCTATTTCTAAAATTTCTAATCTTAATTAATATCATAATCTCACTTAATTAAGAAAACCCAAAAAATAATTAACATTTTTTTTTGCTGCCATTGAAAAAAACCAAAAAAATTAGGACCTTAATGCGCTGGGGCCATAGTGCCTCAAGGCACCATGACCCCGCATGCAGGCATGCGCCAGCATGCGCTGCATGTAGGGCATGCGCATGCACTCTGCATGTATCTTTTTTGCTTTTTTGCTTTTTTTTTTAAATCACCGTAAGGCCTGAATGCCTGCATGCATTGCATGCATGCGTCCAGCCAAGTAAGTAAATTATTTTTTTAATTTTAAGTAAATATTTCTAAAATAATAACACTCAGAAAAAATTTCAAATATATATTCACACACGCACGCGCGCGCGCACACATACACACATATATATATGTGACAAATTCAATACAAGCATCCCTTTTAAACTTTAATACAATATATGAGACACAAAATATTTATTGAATCAAGGAAAATATTATTCAAGATATTTATAGATCGAGATCAAGGGATTTCTATCACGCACCGCTTCCCAAAATACGTGAAAACGGAGTCGCGACGAGAGTTGGCGACATATACACGTGAGAAAAAATCACACACATATACGCTAAGCCTAAAGTACCCTGAATAAGGTATAAAAATCTACTACGATAATCAATTTCACTGCAATATGATATATAATATCTAACACAATGATAGCAGATGGATAAAGGAAAGAAATGACAACTGGATATAATATAGATAAAATCAGGAAATAACATGAATAAAAGAGTAAGAATACCTATAATCAAAAAGAGAGAAATTCCAGTTCCCGGAACGCATGCAATCCTCTCCAAATACCTGATAAGCAATAAATAGTCACAAATCTGGATATGCAAATCCAGGGAGCCAGAACTCCCAGTGAATGCGTAAGAAGAAACTGAAAAGTGAATGTGCATATAACATGTGAGCAAATAAAAATATATATATACTGGAATAAACCAAAAATAAGATAGAAATAATAAACAAATATAAATGGACAGTAATAAGCCAGTTAGTAATAAAATCAGATGTCCAATCATGTCAGGTGTCGATCACCATATATACATCAGGTGAGTAGAGTCAGTCAGTGATAGAATCCAGTGCACAATCAGTTCATGTATACCATCGGTGTCCGACGTAGTATACATGTATCAGATGTCTGTCATATCTTACATGAGTACAGTTGGTGAATACCGTCAATCACAGTATACTATAAACAGTTTTTTATTATTGATTAAGACAGCGAATACCAACTGCCACCTGTCATAGATGCATCCCATACTACGCCTACTACACGTGTCAATCGGGGTCTTAAGTTATTGAAACTGATTAGTTGGAGACATTGTCCATGTTTTAGGTGGGTCCCGTACATACCCGGGACCACGACCAAGATGCCTGGCACTGAACTAGGCCCTACCGCCAGGTAGTCAGTAACAGTAACAGTACTCACAGTATCATTGTGGAACAATACTCACAGTAACATTATGGAACAATAAACAGATAGGATGTCAGTCATCCTTCGGAACCCTACAGTGGAACCATAAGTCGGCTGCGTAACCTGTATCCTAGGTCCACCCAAAATACAAACGCTGTCTCCTCCATCAATTTTCCCAATCCTAGTGTAAGTTGTCTATTTATATTATTATTTAATTCAGTCATGACAATCAATATCCATGTTACTTATAATGCTGGGACGATACGGTGAACTAACAGTACAGTATAACAGTCAACAATAGTCGTATACACGGTGAATAATATCAGTAACTGTGCATACAATGAACATAGGACTGTACAGGATGTTATGGTCAAGCAATAATTTCCTAGTAACTTTCAGTAACATGAATAATACTAGTAACAGTCCTGATAATGCTCAATAGACAGTCTCAACTAAAACTGATCAAAATCTCATCCATCCGTACTAAAGAGATATCAGTAACTGATCCATCAACTCATAGTCTCAATAACAATCACTGTGAACATCAAATATTGAATCGAAGTCCAAGTATCCGATGCAGTAATCACTATCTCAATGAATCAGTAATCAGTCATCTCATCAATACCAATCTGTTTTAATCCTCTAATCACCAATAACTGAGATCAAATAATAACTGTTATCAAACTCTGAAGATATATATTATCACCGATATCAATGAAAATACTCTCATAATAATTCTATCTCTATAACTGGATAACAACAATAACTAAGATCCATCACGAATAGGAGTCTACTGATATCCTCGAGATCGACTAAAAAATAAATACCGAGATCACAATTAAAGAATGAAACATCCTCGAAGACCAGATTTATCCAACTATAATCAAGGTCATGATTAAGGAGTGCAACATCCTCGATCAATATGACATCTCAATCATCTCTATATCTAATATCTAACGTCGATAAGATCACTAGTACTCAATCAATATAATCAGGGTAAATCTGAAAGTCCTGGTTTCAATAATCAAAAACTAAGATCATGTTACACATCAATATTTGAGGTAAAATATATACACAATACCTGATGATAATCTAACAAAGTCAATCTCATATATATACTGATCAAGAACTAATAAAAGGAATGTAAATCCCAGATTAACTCTAAGTCGCCATAACAGTCAAGTATCAAGAACCAAATCTCTTAATAAGGTAAGATCATAATTAAACCGTCCTCAATGTTCAGATTAACTTCTTATCTGAAAATCACCAATTAAAGAAACATCATGTCTGATAATTACTCCATATAAAATATGAATATCTAACTTCAATCACGAATCAATCAACCTTACGATCAATCCTAAAGACAGGCTATCATAATTAGATCTGAATCCGAAAATGGTAATCATCTACACATGATGTGGTATGAGCTTAATGTCTCAATATCAAATTACAAGGTCTCAACATCAAAATACAAGGTCCAGATACATATTAACATCAAGATTACCTCTAACCAACTGTCTGTGATACCTCTAAACTCTAAAGAGGTATAAAAAAATACATATAGATAGTCCAACATAAAGTAGATTAATAGGCTATTTGACCTCAAACACGAGCTAGTCAATCAATAGATTAAATTGAGTAACAGTCTAGAATAAAATACAACTAATCCTGAACCCATAGAGGTAACCAACCATCACATGAAATGACACCAATAAGCGTTCATATCAACCAAATAAATAAGATAAATGTTCTCTGATGTCTTTTGAAATGATACGGGTAATAATGCAGGTAAAATATCTCAGACAATCACATAAAATGATATAAGTAATATATAGATGCCTACTGACACTGGTAAATAAGAAAATAGATAAGAACGAACACTCACATGAAATGATGCGGTTTTGGAACTGAATCACCCTTTGGTCTCCACTGCACGAATTGGTACGAATCTCTGGATCATCCCATGGGTCAGTTTTTGAATCGCCTGTGTATTGAATCCATAACGAGTATAACTCTGAATCTCTCGTAACGGGTTCGAATTGCACGAACGTGTCTGAAATCACTGCAACATGCATCCAAACACATGAACTTATACCCTTACAATCATACATATACACCCAGTACACATACACTCCACATACATACATGTACACTCTTATACACATAATATACATGTCGTTACAGACATACATATATATACATTTATACATACCCATAATCATGCATACATACACACACACACATATACACATGCAAACACCCAAATACTAATATATACCAATATAACACATACACACACATGCATGCATCCCACCACCACACTCACGCACACATCCATACACAATTAAACACACTTCCAATTTATTATTACCTCTGCACATATTAATGCACTTACATTTATATACACACACACATATACGTATTTAAATATTAAAAGCATGCAAATTATAAAGAGAAGGAAGAGACAGGGAAGACTCACACTTTGGGGTGACTTGTGGCGTGCTGACGGAGGGCTTGGCGGAGGCCGTGGAGGATGTTGTCGGATAAAGGATCTCACCGTGAAGGACGCGGGTACGTTCGCGCTCGCCAATGGAGATCAATGGTGATCCATTGAGAGGACAAAAGGGGGATGCCATGTGAGCGGGTGTTTCTGGGTTGCAGGTCGTGGGGACTTCGGCCTGGCTAAAGGGTGGTTTGCTTGAGTTGAGGTGTGTGGACTGAAGTTGGTGGAGGAGAAGTGGAGAAGGCCATGGAGGGAGGGATGTGTGTACTAGGCCTACGGAGAAAAGGTTGGGCATACAAGGAGGGGATTAGGGTCTGTCGTGGAGGCAGAGTTCATGGGGGTGCGACAGCCAACAAGGGGACTGCCGTGCTCCTGGAGCGCCCCTGTTGTTGGTGAAGGGGAGGGCAACCAACAAGGCTATGGAAGAGAGGCGCCAAGGGAGCTGCTGAGGTGTGTTGTGACTGGCTGTTATGGGCAGTTTGTTGGCCTGGGCTCAGTTGGGGAGTTGTGGCTCGGGGAGGTTCAGGCTGCCCGCGCTAACAGCAGCAAGGAGAGGGGGTCCTGGATGTGAAGGGGAGGAAGAGAAGGAATAAAATGTTGGAATTTAGTTGGGACTAGATGTGATTTCTTAAGATTAGATTAGTTAAGATTAGGATTGGTTTGTTAGGATAAGATACTTGGATAAAGGTTTGGGATAAAAGATTAGATAGGATAATTAGTTAGGATTTGAGATTTTTATTGTTAGGATTAAGATTTGATAATGGGTTACGGGTTTAGGTTAAAAATGGATATAGTATCAAGGTATGGGCTATAGAGTATGGGGGTTAAGGAATAGGAATAGAAGGGAAAGAGTCAAAGAAAAGAATGGAAACTACTGCTACTAATAATAATACTAATAATAACAACAACTCTTAGCTAAAAATAATAATTAATAACAATCATATTAATTAGCAATAACAATGACAATACTATAAATAATACAATAATAATATTAATAACAGTTATTAGTCATAATCATAATAATAATAACAATATATCAATAAATAATAATTATAATTAACAATAACAAAACTAATTATATTAATAATGATAATTAACAATAAAAATAACAATAATAATAAACACTAATAATAATAAAAATAATTAATAATAATAAATAATCAATAAATCAAATAAATACTTTAGGAAAATAAAAATAAATAAAAAAAACGGTATTACTAACTAGGATATTACATTCTACCACCTTATAAAAATTTCATTCTTAAAATTTCAATAAAGTAAGGAATAATAAAGAAATCAAAGTTAAGGAAAAAATAAACAAGTTTCACGTCACCTCTCTGGGACACCACGATGTTGGCCCATCACTCTAGTTTTGATGATGATTAAATCATGTAGTTATAGTACTAATGATCTTATGTTTATATAGTTTCAGATTTTCTATCAAGATCTTAGTAGGTGCTTAGCTTTAACAAAGGAATTTTGGAGCTAACACATGTAGATTCAAGAGTTCGCACGTCAAGGTCGCATCTAGCACTCGGATGGAGTCAAGCTCTTTGGATCGTGTTTGGATCGAGTCGGCTTGGAGAAGGAGTTCTACAAGAAGACTTCGGTTTGTTTAGTTTTAATTTTTGTTTAGATCTTGTGTAAGATAGACTAGTATTTATATGCTCAAGTTCACACACACACACACACAAGTTCAATACGTTTGGTTTCGATTTAAACGGTTTTAAATTTCAAGTACACATATAGTTTTCATGAATAGATAGAATCAAAACAAGTTTACATGGTTTAATGTATATGGATTTCATCTATATACTTCTATGCTTCATATTTAGAAAAATTTATTTGATGACTCTATTTCATGTGTTTAGAGTTTGTAATTAACAAAACTTATTTGAATTAATGTCAAAAATATAGAATTTATCACTTATATGTGTATCGGATTCTATCCATACAGTCTATGCTTCAAAAGAGTTTAAATATCTTGTTTTTGTATTTATACAAGTTTGAGAAAAATCGGTTTTCCATTTCAAAGTTTGTTTTTTGGAAAATACTGATTTTGTGTTAAAGCTTAATTTCTATAGCACAAAAATAGTTCAAACAGTTTGTAATATGTGTTGATTTTTGGTCACACAATTTGTATTTTATAAGAACTTATTTTTGTGGAATTTATGATATTTTATGGAATTTTATAGGTATTAAAAAAAACCAAGTTTCAAACCCTATAAACCCTAGCCTGAGCCTGCTGGCGTTCGACCAACCAGTCGACGAACCAGAGGTCGGTCGACTGATCGGCAAAAAACATGACAACACAAAAGTAAAGGAGTGTGGGTAGATGTTACTCTTTTGCTATTCTCCGTAGTATGAAAGTGGCTATACGGGTCGTTTCCACAAGGAGGGAGAGCGATGAAAACTTGATGCGGCTTCTTTGTTCAAGAAAAGAGAAAGTTCTTTATTTCAAATAAAGAATTTAAAAATGAAAACACGTATTTTTCAGGAATTGTTTGAATTAGTTTGTTGGTTGTAAAAGCGGATTTTCTTAGTGGTAAAAACGGATGGCTAACTTTCTACTTAGTCTTCCCACTAATCTCTAACTTCTTGAAGATGTAACCTCACGATAGATCATAGGCAAGCATAACCCTTATGCATAGGAACTATTCACGTAGAAATCGAGTGAATGTTCTTCCTTTAACTTAGCTTTATACGAAAAAAACATGGACATTCCCTTATTAAGATCCAATAGAAGGCAAGAATAAGGGAAGACACAAGTGCACTAATGGTATTAGCCAAGTTAAAAGGAATATCTCTAACTAACAAAAACAAGTAAAGTTTACAATCCTTAGATCATCAAAAACTCGTTAAGAATGAAATAGAAGAAGAGAACACTTGTGAGTAAGATAGCATTAGAACCCTCATTTAAAGATATCATAGCTCTCGTTTGCACAAGGCTTGTTGGATACTATTGACTCATTTAGGTTTATAAATCAAGTTGTTAGAGATTAGTGGGTTAGTAGTTAGTTAGCCATGTAATGAAAGAGTTAGTTAGACATGGTGATAAGAGAAACAACAAGAGAGAAGAAGTAAAGAAAGAGTATTACACTAAACAACAAAGGTAAAAGCAAATAAAAAAACACCAAGTAAATGGAAAGAAGAAAGAGAATATTACTTGTATAAGCTTGTCACCTTTAAATACAAGTTGTACACACTCTCTCTCTTTCACTCTAATTGCTAAACTAACTAGAAGAAGGAGCAACATAAAGCAACTACAATCCTAAAAACAAAATAACAACAACTTTCTAAAGCTCTGAATATCCCCCTCTTCAGAAACCCAGGGGGTATTTATAGGCATCAGGGGAAAGGGGGCCAGGGAGACAACCCCTGGTCCAAAGCATGGGCGCAGCCACGCCCGTATGGCCTCGGACGCGTTTCCGCGGTAGTACCAAGGCGGTGCGTGCAGCAACGCCTGCTGTGTCTGGTCACGTCTGTCCCCTGTCAGCTGGATCTTCTGGTTTGTTTGATTTGATGTCCTAGGCTGATAAAGTCTCCTCCCTAAGGTCAATGGCTACTTGGCAGGCCTTTAATCACCCATTAAATGGTAATTTAGAGTCTTCTTCTTCATTGCACACCATGGACCTAGGATCAAACAAGCAAAGTTTTATTAGCAGAATTTTGTACAAAATATTATGCAGATGTGATAAAAATTATGTAAAATTAGAGACTAATCACACTCCACACTTATCTTTTCTCGTCCCGAGTAAAATAAAAATAAAAGATTATTATACCACTTTCGCAAGTGACGCGATTGCACTGAGCATGTGCAAAAAGCCTTTAATCTCTAGGTTTCCCCTAAAGGAGGAGTGTTGTCTCCTGAAGGTTTTTAGCAGATTGCACCCACAAAATTCAGTAAATGAAGAAAAATATTTAGTTGTCAGCAAACCTCTTTCAAGAAAAAGAATTTTCAATCATCTAAGTAAAAATGACTGATTGATGTACGAATTAGGTTCAACCCTCATAAGTCCTCCTATACTTTAGCCTTCATAAAAGAGAAATTATGGTTTTTCTTTAATTTTAGAAAGGATCTTGTACTTCTAACTCATTCTATTATTTTACTTTAGATAGATATGCATAATGTGCAAGTGTGATGTGCTTGGGATTTTCTCAACTCAACTTTAAATATCATTAATTTTATTAATATTTATCTATCATTCTTGATTTCATTAAGCTTTCTACTTTACTTATGTAACACATATCAAACCGATGACTCCCAAACTAGATGATTTTAGGGCACCAGGTGGAAAAAATACCCCTCAGGTCAAATATGCAAGTAGAGTAGGCCACGAAATCAAGATTTACTTATATATTATATATATTTATTTATTTTGGCGTGAGTAATCATGTTTCTTGAGGCACAATTATCTAGTATTTTTTTTTCAGAATTGTGTCTCTAAATCCCAAGCATGTGTGTGGTTTATGCATATTCTACTAAGGCTCAATAAAAGGTATGAGTTATTTTTCTTATCTCTTCCAACTCTTAGTCAAACCAATGTTTCTTATTTATTTAGGCAAAAATAAAGATTCATTAATAAGGTTCCCTTAATTCTTACAACCTTTTGGTATTTTTATAAAGAGTATAAAAATTCGTTTTTCGTTCAGGAGTTTTTTTTAAGTAAAAAGAAAAGAGAATGTTAGCACTCCCCACACCCTATTTAATGCATTATCCTCAATGCGAGTCACGTAAATGCAAATGTAATAAATAGGGAGAGAAAAGATATCACCGTCTCCGTTGACTCGTACCGGCCAGTTTGAATAGGCTAAGGGAGAGGGAGAAAAAAGAAATGTCTAAAAGTGGTATAGACAAGTATATAAGGGGTGAGCATATAAATAATAAGTATAAAAAAATGGTTAGTGACACCTTTTTTTTGGTGGTGTATGGATGACGATGGTCGGTGTATGACGGAGCGAAAAGACTTAGCACAAGTTTAGCCTGGGATGTAGGCTCAATGGTCAAAAAGGGCTTCAGTCTTTGCCCATTCACCTTGAATTCCATGTTGTTCTTAGGATCGACAATAATCACAGTACCTTGAGGGAAGACGGTGCGTACAATGAATGGTCCAGACCAACGAGTCTTCAGCTTCCCTATGAAAATGTGAAGCCTCGAGTTGTACAGCAGAACCTTGTCTCCCGGGGCAAAATTTTTCCGATTTATGATCTGGTCATGAAAAGGTTTAGTCCTGCTTTTGGTGATCCGAACATTCTCGTAGGCTTCATTCCGTTTCTCCTCTAATTATGAGATCTGCAGTCTCCTTAGCTCACTGGCCGTAGTCAGATCAAAATTGAGTTGCTTAATGGCCCATAGGGCACGGTGTTCTAACTCGACTGGCAGATGACAGGCTTTTCTAAATATGATTTTGTAAGGAGACATCCCCAAGACTGTCTTAAAAGTAGTGTGGTAAATGCATCGTTGAGTTTGACCGACCAGTCCTTTCGGTTTTCTCCGACAGTCTTTTCCAAAATGAGCTTGATCTGTCGATTGGAGACTTCGACCTGCAAATTTGTCTGGGATGATACGGAGTGGATAACTTGTGATTGATGGAATATTTTCACATTAGAGCTTCAAAAACTCTACTGCGGAAATGCGATCCATTATCACTAATTATCGCTCTGGGGTGCCAAATTGGGAGAAGATGTTTTCTTTGAGAAATTTGACAACCACTTTGTTGTCATTAGTCTTTGTAGGCACAACTTCTACCCATTTAGAGACATAGTCCACAGCAACCATGATGACTGGTTGCCTAAGGAATTTGAGAATGATCCCGTGAAGTCAATACCCCAAATATCAAAAATTTTAACTTCAAGAATCGGGTTCAGGGGCATCATGTCTCTTCTTGAAAATTTTTCAATCTTCTGACATTCGCACAAGACTTGCAAAAGTGGAATGAGTCCTTTGAATAAAGTGGACCAGTAAAACCCACTTTGTATAACTTTCTCTGCAGTTTTGCGGGGACCGAAGTGTCCGCCGCATGCAAGTTCATGGCAAAAGCTAAGCACACTCCTCTGTTCTTCCTTCGGTATTCATCGTCAAATAATTTGATATGAACAATACTTAAAAAGATACGACCCTTCTCAGAAAAAGTACCCAACTTAGGCAAAGAAACGACACTGATTTTGCTTTGTCCAGTCAGTGGGTAATTGTCCAGTGGTCAGGTAATTGACTATGTCCGCATACCAGGGTTCTTGAAAATGGCCAGGATGTGCTCGTCTGGGAAATCCTCGTTGATCGGAGCTTGTATGAGAGGTGCGTTCAGAATTCGTGATAAATGATTAGCAACCACATTTCTATACCTCGTTTATCCCGAATTTTCAGGTCAATTTCTTGAAGCAAAGGATCCACCGAATCAATCAGGCTTTTACTTTTTTCTTGGTCAAGAGGTATTTCAATGCCAAGTGATCTGTGAAAATCACCGTCTTCGATCCTAACAAGTAGGGCCGAAACTTTTCTAACGCAAAGACAACGACCAAGAATTCCTTCTCAGTCATTGTATAATTCTGTTGGACATCATTCAAGGTCTACTCGAGTAGTAAATCACGTGCTACCTATTGTCGATGCGCTGTCTGAGAATAGTGCCGATAGCAAAATCGGAGGCATCTCACATGATTTCAAACGTTGTGCCCAATCAGGAGCAGAAATAGTAGGCGCAGAAATAAGTTCTTGCTTAAGCTTCTCCCATGACTTGAAACATTCTTCGTTAAAATCAAAGGGTACGTCCTTCACGAGCATGTTGGTTAAGGGCCTAGACATCTTGCTAAATCCTTAATGAACCATCGGTAGAACCCAGCATGCCCTAGAAAGGATCTGATATCCTTGATGCTTTTAAGTGGTGGAAGCTTAGCATTCACTTCTACTTTTGCCTTGTTCACTTCATTCCTCTCCTAGAAATCTCATGGCCTAAGACAATCCCCTGTCTCACCATAAAATAACATTTCTCCCAGTTCGAGTTAGGTTCTTTTCCTTGCATCTTTGCAGAACCAACTCAGGTGATGAAGACATTGTTCAAATGAATCTCCGTAGATGGAGAAGTCATCCATGAAAATCTCAAGAAAACGTTCCACCATGTCAGAACAAACTGAGCATGCACCGTTGGCATGTCGCAGGAGCGTTGCAGAATCCAAAGGGCATGCGTCGATAAGCGAAGGTTCCGAACGGGCAGGTGAACGTAGTCTTTTCCTGGTCTTTTGTAGCAATGGGGATTTGATTGCATCTATGAAGCAATAGTATTCATGTCCAGCCAAGCGTTCAAGCATTTGGTCGATGAAGGGTAGCGGAAAGTGATCTTTACGGGTGGCTACATTCAACTTTCTATAGTCGATCAAATACGAACCTGGTAGGCAGTCTTATTTGTACCAACTCTTTTTACTCATTTTCAACCACCATAAAGCCAGCTTTCTTCGGGATCCCATGAATATGCTAACCCATTGGCTATCAGAAATAGGATAAATGATCCTATTATTTAATAGTTTCAAAATTTTCGCTTTTACAGCCTCTTGCATGAGTGGGTTAAGCCTATGTTGTGGGTCCCTCCTGGAAGTCGCTTCATCGATTAAATGATTCTATGTTGAACTATTCCTGGACTTATCCCCTTGATATCCTTCATTGTCCATCCAATGGCTTCCCTATGTCTCTTTAGAATAGTCATTAAGTTGTCCTCTTGTTGCTCAGTCAAGTGGGATGCTATGATGACTGGCAGTGTTTCTCTTTCGCCCAGGTAGGCATACTTGAGGTGTTCAGATAAGGCTTTTAGATCTAGGGAAGGTGTTGCTTCATTGGAGGTAATATCCAGACTTTCAATCCTGTGATGAGGTACACTTGGGCTTAACGCCCAGTCCACTGCCGAATCTACGATCTGGTCAAGATTAAAATCCTTAGACTTCAGATCAAACTCTGCCTCTGTTTCTATCTCCATGCTTTCTTATGCTCACTGGTCAAATTTTTTAATATAATTGACCTCAAAAGTTTGATCATTTATATCCTTGGGTTGCCTTCCAAGATTGAACTTCCTTTGTCATATCTCTAAAGGTCATCGCATGAACCCGTTCCTACAGTTGATTATGGCGTTGGCTGTAGCAAGGAATGGGTGCCCTAAGATGACTAGAGTTTGAGACCGTGGATTTGACACAGGTTGGGTCTCAAGCACAATGAAGTCAACGGGGTAGATGAAATCCCCGACCCAAATAAGGACATCTGTGATTTTTCCCTTCGTGATTTTATAGATCGGTCAGCTAACTGAATGGTGACTCGATCAGCTTGCCAAACCCAAGTTGTTGGTATACTGAGAGAGGTAGCAAGTTGATACTTGCTCCCAGGTCAAGGAGTACTCTGCTAATTTTTGTTTGTCCTATGGTGCAGGAAATTGTGGGACATCCGGGATCTTTGTGTATCACCGGAATGAGACCAGACAGAATTTCGCTTATGTTGGTTGCCAAGAACACTTTCTTGGGCACATTTGTCTTTCTCTTCTTTGTGCACATATCTTTAAGAATTTTGGCATAGGCTGGGACTTGTTGGATAGCGTCAAGAAGAGGCACATTCAGTTTGACCTGGTTAAATATCTCAAGTATCTTCTCCATGTACATATTCTTATTATTGTTCCTAAGCCTATTAGGGAATGGTGCTACTGGCTTATGAACTTGTGTAGTAGCTGTGTCCTCGTCAGACATTTTGGAGCAGATTGGGAGGAGCTAGCAGATGTGGAAGCAGGATCAATGTGAGTGGGATTTTTCTGCTGGTAGACCTAATTGTCCACCTTCTTTCCAGATTGAAGTGTGTAAACAACATTGCACTGTTTGATCGACGATCCTGAATTTCAACGCTTGATTGGAGTTCTTAGGGTTAACTAGCGGCTGACTAGGTAAAGTACCCTTTGGTCTTTCACTTAGAGAGCTAGCTAACTGACTCATCTGCATTTCCAATCTCGATATAGCTTGTGAATGGCTGCTCAGTGTTTGTCCTTGATTTTACATGAAGGCAGTTTGGGACTTCATAAAAGCTTCCATACTCTCCTCAAATTTACTGAATTTCTTCTCAATTGGTGAACTTTGGTAGGAGGAAGATGGAGTTTGACTGGGAAAATTCGTTGGATGATTGGGATGGTGGACATGATTGGAGAAATTTGGCCTAGGAGAATTGTTCTGGGCTCAAGAGAAATTTGGGTAATTTCTCCAACCGGGATTGTACGTTTGCGAGTAAGGATTATGCGACGGCCGTGAGTAAGCCGCATTCATGTGTTTCCAGTAGCACTTGGTGAGTCTGAAAAATAGGACACTCTTCAAAAATATGGTTCGGTGCCTGTCAGTATGAATAACCCGGATTGTGAATTAGTGGTGGGTTGATTTGGTTGACATTGGCTGACCCTTTTGTTTCTAGAGTCTCTATTCTCCTCATCAGGGTTGCAATCTTAGCTTCTGCAGCTATGAATGATTCTAAGGATAAGAGCCCTTCTTTTGAAGCTATGGACTGTGAATTCCTTGTTTTTCTGAGGCTGGCTCTCATTGCAGGGTTTTCTCAGCTAAATCGTCAATAAATCCCAACCCTGATTCTCATCCTTTTGCAAGAACTGTCCCTGAAACATGATTTCTAACAGGATTTTCGTTTGATAATCCAAACCATCATAGAGAATCTGGCACTGACACCATTTCTCCACATCGTGATGAGGGCACTGAGCTAGGAGATCTTTGAATCGCTCAAAGTATTTCCAAAATGATTCGCTCTGTTCTTACCTGAACTGCATGATATTCTTTCTAATAAGGGCAGTCTATTGAATCGGGTAAAATTTCTTCAAGATGGCCTTGACGAAATCATCCCACATTGTAACTGAATCTAGGTCCTTTAAGGAAAAGGGAATGAAAAGTAACCTAACGGCATCGTCTCCTAGCTGGAAAATATGCATCATGAGGCATACTTCTTCAAATTCCCTGACAAAGAAGTATGCGTCCTCCGATTCTAAACCATAAAATTTTAGAAGAGTGTTGATGAATTGAGGCTTTAATTCAAAGTTATTTTCATTCGCCTCAGGTAGTTTTATACAAGATGGTAGTGAGGTTCTGATCGGGTAAAACCTGTCCTGAAGCGATGCCATCACTAGTTCTGGATGCAAGGGTAGAGAAGTATTTCTAGTTATTCTGGAAGTTTCAGGATCTCTCACCCACTCTTGCATACAGCACCACAAACAACGTGTAAGCAACAATCAATCAAAAAGAATAAAAATAAACAAAAAAGAAAGAGAATCAACCACCAAGCCTTAGTCTAAGGTACCTGGACCTACACAACTCCTAACTGGTCGATTCTCCGGGGAGGTTGTTGTAGGAACTCGACTACAAGTTAATCGGCTAGGAAAGGGCAAAACTCGGTGGGAGGTATCTGGGCGTGAGCCACAGGCCTTAATTACGCCAAACAACGGAGCTTTCTAGCTTTAACTCTCAATCCACTTTCCTTAGACACCGATTTTGTAGGAGTATAGTTCTTGCAATTTTCACCCTCGGTTAATCTCTTAATGAGTCTGAGAGGTCCCTAGGGCCAACGTCTAACAATTTTTAGTTAAGACTTTAGTTGTGTGAGTCACTTGGAGATGGTTTTTGGGCTATGGAAGGGTGATGAAATCCCCATGTTATTTTGTTTATTTGGTATTTTGCCCTTAATGTCGATTGTGCGAGTGTACAGTTTATTCACAATAAGGTAACACTCAAAGCGATAAATTACTCCAAATGTTGGTCCTATTCTATATGAATGCACACGTACCTTTTCTCCAGCACTCTTCAATAAAAATTGAATTGAATTGAAATAGACACGTGCCCTAAATGCAAGAGTCCCAAATTTCAATTAAGCTACAAATGGATTTCTGTTGAATTTATTACATATGTATAAGGTGAAGCATTCCAGGGAGCTAAAAAATTTGAGAAAGCAGTTTGAGCAATTTTCAGTAACCCTGCAGAAGAGCTTCTGTTAGTACTTTAATCAGAAAAATTTGCTTTCACACGAATTTTCTGAGGGCAAATGAATTCCTCATGCAATGTTTCTAGCCACCACTCTTGCTTCTCGTAGTAGTTAGCTCCTTTGTACTTCTCCTACACATAAGAAAAAAGAAAAATCTTTAGTATTGAACAATAAAGCTGTTCCCTCCCTGACAACGGCGCCATAATTTGATCGGCAAAAAGCATGCACAAATATAAGTAAAGGAGTGTGGGTCGATGTTACTGCTTTTGCGATTCTTCCGTAGTAGTAAAGTAGTTATACGGGTTGTATCCACAAGGAGGGAGAGCGATGAAGCTTGATGCGGCTTCTTTGTTCAAGAAAAGAGAATGTTCTTTGTTTCAAATAAAGAATTTGAAAATGAAAATAAGTATTGTTTCAAGAATTGTTTGAATTGGTTTGTTGGTTTGTAAAAGTGAATTTTCTTAATAATAAAAACGCATTGCTAACTTTCTACTAAGTGCTCCCATTAATCTCTAATTTCTTGAAGATGTAGCCTCGTGATGGATCATAGGCAAGCATAACCCTTATGCATAGGAACTATTCACATGGAAATCGAGTGAAAGTTCTTCTTTTAACTTAGCTTTAAACGATAAAAATTTGGACATTCCCTTATCAAGATCCAATAGAATGCGAGAATAAGGGAAGACACAAGTACACTAATGGTATCGACCAAGTTAAAAGGAATATCTCTAACTTACAAAAACAAGTAAAGTTTACAATCCATACATCATCAAAAACTCGTTAAGCATGAAATACAAGAAAGAGAACACTTGTGAGTAAGATAGAGTTATGATTGCACACATTTATTGTATTATTTTTTATTACATTTTCATATTTATCATATAATAAATCTGCTAAATTCCTTATCGTAAATGTCTATTTTGCAGAAGATAATCATGGGGAGAAAGAGGATAAAATCAAATCAATATCAGTTAAACTCAGATTTAAGTAGATCTATTTGGTTAAAGGAGGATGATCCCAAATTCAATTGGTTAAATTCAGTTTTTGGTGAATCAAGTGGTTAAATCTATAGATCAATCGAGGATAACGTCAAATTCAGAGTCCAAATCTAAAGGGATAAATGGATAGAGAGAAGGTAACCAGATGAGATGAAGCAAATTTGACTCAGAATCTGGCTGGATATATTTTAGTATTTGAATCATAACTTTCGCTACCAAATATTAAATCTAATGATTCAAGATGATCTAGAAAGAAGACTTAAGGTCTACAACTCTTAAGTTGATCACTCTTTCTAATTCTATCATTTGGTAAGTTATATTTAGCAATCAACATGCAAACAAGTTGCAGATCAGAACTGAATATCCACATCAAATCAAGTTTGGAGATAAGAGGAGGATTTAAATTTAGAAATATCCAGCTTCTCCTATCTTAGTACTCCTCTAACCTCTGCATTTCTCTCCTATAAATACCTGCAATCTCAAAGGCAAAGAGGACGACCAAGCAGAGATAGATTTTAGGCCAATTTTTCATTCTTTTTAGTGTAGGTTTTTATTTTCTTTTTATGTAATTTTTATTTCTTTATAAGCATAGGTTAGATTGAGATTCATGTAAGTAAGAGAGAGGCTTATGTTGAGAGTGACACTGATGTACCCTCCTCCTTTCTTTCATCATTTCTGCAAGCAATAAAAGGTAATTTTTTTTATGTTCGTCTTTACTTTTATTTTCTTCTTCTTCTTTCTACTTTTCCTCTTTTGGTTATGATGAGCATCCAAGTGAATCTAGAAGTATCAATATAGCCATGTTTGTATGAGTGCCACCGATATTTCATGATTTTTTCTCCTCTTCAATATTCCGTATCATTTCATTCTTGTTCATCTTGATGATGTAATGCGAATGGGGACTAAGCTCGATCTTATGGGTTATGCGTTGATCGCCTCTGAAACAAGATAAAACATACAAGGGTTCTAGTAAGTCATCAACCAAAGGAGGTAAGTTTTTGTTTTAGGTTTTCTTTTCTTTTATTTTAGTATAAATTACCAACACCACAATCTTCCAAATTTCTTTTATCACCCTTTTTCAATTTCTTTGTACATATTCATTTCTATTTTTTCCACCTTCTCTATGTATCACCTTCTTCTTAACTTAACTTTTAACTTTTTTCTCATTTTCTTTTAAAGAATTAAAAGAAGAACTTTAACCATTCTTTGTAGCATAAAAGAGAACTTGCTAAAAAAGCTTCCATCGCTAGTCCCTCCTTGTGGATCACGACCCGCATAACCACTTGCTATTTGCGGTAGTATTGAGTACTTGCACTCTTTATTCTAAGTTCTGAAATTCTATATTTTTTGTGTGCAGGTTCTAACTCAATCAAATTTTGGCGCCGTTGCTCTCGTTTACACCCTCGTCTTAAGATAGAGTTAGAACACTCGTCTTAAGATGTCATAGCTCACGTTTGCACAAGACTTGTTTGACACTATTGACTCATTTAGGTTTATCAATCAAGTTGTTAGAGATTAGTGGGTTAGTAGTTAGTTAGCCATGCAATGAAAGAGTTAGTTAGACATGGTGGTAAGAGAAACAACAAGAGAGAAGAAGTAACGAGAAAGAGTATTATACTAAACAAGAAGGTAAAAGCAAATAAAAAACACCAAGTAAATGGAAAGAAGAAAGAGAAGTATTACTTGTATAAGCTTGTCACCTTCAAATACAACTTGTACACACTCTCTCTCTTTCACTTTAATGGCTAAACTAACTAGAAGAAGGAGCAAACATAGAAACAACTACAATCCTAAAAACAAAATAACAACAACTTCCTAAAGCTCGGGATATCCCCCTCTTCAGAACCCCAGGGGGTATTTATAGGTACCAGGAGAAAGGGGGCCAGGGGACAACCCTGGCCCAAAGCACGGACGCGATCGCGTCCGTATGGCCATGAAAATGCAGCTAGAGCCGCGTTTTCGCGACAGTACCAAGGCAGCGCGTGCAGTGCCTCCTGCTGTGTTTGGTCACGTCTGTCCCCTATCAGCTGGATCTTCTGCTTTGTTGATTTGATGCCCTGGGCTGACAAAATATCCTCCCTAAGGTCAATGGCCACTTGGAAGGCCTTTAATCACCCATTAAATGGTGATTTAGGGTTTTCTTCTTCATTGCACACCATGGACCTAGGATCAAACAAGCAAAGTTTTATTAGCAGAATTTTATACAAAATAAATATACAGATGTGATAAGAATTATGCAAAATTAGAGACTAATCATCGACCGATGTGCACAAGTACGTGCACAAGGCCTTGTCTATAAGGCCGATCGACTGGGCGATCGATCGATTGTAACTACCCAACTCTTGGTAGCGCCGTTTGACCGGGCAAACAACTGACAAGGCTAAGTGCCTTTAGTCTCGATCGACCAAGCGGTCGACTAGTAGGTGAGTTTGCCAGGGACGGTCGATCGGACGGTCAACCGGTGGCTCAACGATAAAAAATATGGTCGTTGGCCAGTTGATTGTTATATATATTTGCATATTTTACCACTTTCATACCATGCATATTATATATAAAAATGTGATTTTTAATCTTTTTCTCTCTATTTTTGCAGGTCCACATCTTAAAAGATAAAAAAGCCCAAAAATCTCTTTAATTAGTAATAATTAAAGAGATTAATTCAAAAGCCCAAAAGAGAGCCCAAATTTGAATCCAGAATCAGGAGAGATCCTCGCAACAACTCAATCTTCCAGAAGGCCACGTGGATAACAACTTCGTAACAAAGTTGTAACAAGAATATGTTGCCCAACAGACTTGATCTTGCCGCCAAAACCTAGATTTTCCCGCCAATTTGCGGCAAGATCTGGGCCATTCAATCCCAGATTTCTGCCACCTGTCCACCTTCTGGAGACTTCTCTCTGAGGCTATAAATACTGGACCAAGGACCTGCGAAAAGAGACTGAACAGAAGAGGAGAGATAATAGGATAAAGCTTTGTAATTTTGTATTTTTTCTCTAGGATTTAGTTCTTTAGATCTCCTTCTTCCTTCCTAGAAATTCTGCAAAAGAGAGTTGTAAGAGAGAGAGAGCTTGTGTACACCAAGGAGTGACAACTTGTGAAGAAAGGATTGATCCATTCTCTTCTTCTCTACTTGAGCATTTTCTAGTAATTCTTGCCTTCTTTACTTCTACCTTTACTTTACTTGCTTTTTAATTCATGCTTTGCTTTTCTTTTGTAATGGCTAG
Organism: Agave tequilana; assembly: GCA_038442645.1. NCBI lineage: Eukaryota > Viridiplantae > Streptophyta > Magnoliopsida > Asparagales > Asparagaceae > Agave > Agave tequilana. The sequence continues at coordinate 131,961 of JAVJIF010008871.1, read as the reverse complement.
TAGCTAATTTTTCTACCATGAACTAGCTAATAACTTACCTTGCTAACTACTAACTCATGGGTGATTGCTATTTTTAATCTTGCAAGTTGTATGGTTTTCTCTTCTCCGATGGGTTATTTTCATTTCTTGGCAAGTTCTTGTTGTAATTCTCCATATGATTCATGTGTGCCTCATTTAGAGCCTTGTCTTTGAACAAGAGCCTTGATGGAACATGGAGATGGATCACCAAACATATGCTATTTGTTGTACAACTTCATTACTTCCATTATTGAATGTTGTATCTTCTTCCTTAGCATCCCTTGTGTGTCACTCTTTTGATTCCATTATTGAAAGTCTAACTTGTAGGCCAATGACATCTATGAGGCTACGAGACAAGTCCAAGAATGATCCCCCGTCATCCAAGTGGGAAAGTAATTAAACCAACACGCAAGACAAATCTATGCGATGAATCAACATGAGGCACGCATCACCATCACGGAGTTTAGTAAGTCTTTAGCAAGGTAGTAAGGTTAGCTAGTCATGATTTTCTCACCTTCAAAGTCTTCTAAAGTTTTCTTTTCTTTTAGTGTTAATACCAAATCTCCTTTATGATTTCTTTTCCTTTTTCATCATGAACATATTCACCGATTCTTTCATTTCTTTTTCCATGTTTTATTAATTCTTTTAAGACAAAGAAGAATCTTCGTTTTCTATCTTTACTACCAACCGTAACGCTTTCATCGCAAGCTCTCCCTGAGAATCGACTCGGTATAGCCCATGCTATAACGGAGATAGGAAAGGGTACATTAATCATTTTGAATACATTTGTGGAGTGATCAAAGCACTTGAGGTTGATTCTAAACCTCTCCTCTTTCATTTAATATCTGTGCAAATTATACTCCACAATACAACACCTTTCCCGTCTAAACAAATTGGCGCCGTTGCCGGGGAGAGCAACGGTTTTTGGTTTAAAGTGAAGAACTAAACGAATCTTCTTCTCTGTTGCAGGTTACAGGTTGAAGAAATAGGAAACTTTGCATTGCATTGACATATAAGTGGACCTGGGCCTCTGCTCTTGAAAGCAGAGACCAGGATCCCTCAGTTTTGCCACAGAATCTCGGCCCCAGCCGCAAATTTGCGGCAATCCTGAGTTGACTACTGACCAAATTTTTGCAGGGTTTCCAGCTCTGGAAAATACATCTGCTGCAATAATTCTTTTCCTGTATGCTTCACCATACTCCTGCTAAATAAACAACAGTAAAAAATTGGTTGAAACGTTAAAAATTGATTAGACATTTGCATTTCTAGGCACGTGTCTTTTCAATTCATTTACTTTTACTGTTGAAGAGTGCTGGAGGCAAGGTACGTTTCGTATTGCATGTAGACTAGGAATCATCTCTCGCTTGATTTCATGCTTTGAGTATATCCTAGTTATATATTTTGTACACTTGCACCAAATCAATTTTAAGGGCACTAACCCATAAATAAGATAAGGTGGGAGATTTCATTACCCTTTCCTTAGCCCAAAAATCACTATCCCAGCACTCACTAACCCAAGCCTAATTTAATAAAAAAAGTAGACGTTGGCCCTAGGGACATCTCGGACTCACTTAGGAGATTATCCTAAGGGGGAAAAGTGTTGGAAATTGACTCTTGTAAAATCAATGTCTAGGAAAGGGATTGAGGGCCGAAAGCCTGAAGGTTGGTGGTTACTTAATTAAGGAACGTCTCTGACGGAAAACCTCCCAACAACCTTGACCTTTCCTGACTGATTAGCTTGTGGTCAAAATCTACACTAAACCTCCCGTGGACGGTCTAATCAGTTAGGAGTCGTCTAGGTCATAGGTCTACCCTAACTTAGGTTAGAATTTTTTTCTTCTTGATTGTTTATTTGTTTGTTTCTTTTTTATTTGTATTTCATTGTGTGATATGGCTTACAATCACAATTCTTTCCATCCTAATAATAATCCATATTTCACACAGACTCCATTCTATTCGGATAATTCCAACCCAGCGTTTTACAATATGCACCAACCAAATACACCGGGTTGGCCTTATCCGAATCAATATGACCCATACCCCCCATCTAATAACTATAATTTCCATAATGATTTCAACTTGTCTCAGAGTCATTGGGGATTCGCGTACCCCGAGTCAAATTTTCAAACTCCTTGTCCACCATTTCCACCTAGTCCACAATATCCACAACATTCATTTCTCGATTTTGCTTCTCATACTCCTTTTTCTGAACCACCAATTGAAGAAAAATCTGAGTTACTAAGGAGTTTAGAAGCCAATCTACAAAGGGCCGAGCAAGAACATCAAAAAACTTTGGCCTCTCCAATTCCACAGTATTTTCAAGAGTCTTACTCAGTTCCACCTCTTCATAATAAACAACCATTTGCCTTGGAAACGAGTAAAGAACTCTTGTGTGAGTCCTAGTTTTAATCTCCACACATTTTTGACTCACACTATTCACAAAATTCCCAAATTCAAGATTCCTATACTCCCATTCTAGAGCAACCATTTGGAAGTCAAGATGAGAGTATAGCTAGCTTGAAAGAATCTATGTTACAAATGCAAAAAGTTCATACCGAGTTTTTCAATAGTGTGAAAGAACAATTGAGTCAATTGGATAACCGTCTTAGGAATGAGGAAACTCTATCTTATCAACCTTTGACCAATTCAACTATGCCACACTCTATTGATATGACTCAAGACTCCTATCATTTTGGAAATCATGATTCAATTTCAGCACGACCACCTGAACTTGTCCAAACTTCAGGTCCCATTGACATTTTGGCAAGTTTTCCTTTTCCTAAAATTGAACTTGAACATGAATATGATCCTGAACTTCCACTTGATGATTCAATTCTACTTCCTGATCCAATTATGACTCTGGTGTTTTTACCTGATTTCACTCCATTTCTCAAGTCAATATTGGATCCAGTGCCTATCCATTGTGAAATTGAATCACCAATATTTTATGATGATCATATTGAACTTGACCAATTCCATACTTTTGAAAGTCCCATTGATAAATTGGCAAGTTCACATTTTTGTGGAATTGAACTACATGAGGAATGTGATCTCGAGCCCCAACTTAGTGATTCAATTCTTTTTCCTGATTCAATAATGACTCCGGTATCTTTACCTGACTTCAATCTTTTCCCGGAGTCGACATTGGATCCTGTCCCAATTCATAATGAAGTTGAATCACCCATCTTTGAGGATCATATTGAACTTGACCAATTCTACACTTCTGAAGATACTATTGACAAATTGGCAAGTTCTCCATTTTTGGATATTGAACTACATGAGAAATGTGACCTAGATTCTCACTATCTCTTTACTTCTGAAACTAATTGTACAATTCTGACGGAAAACATTGACCTTAGTTTTGAAGAATTGTATGGCGATGAGCTTGAATTCCTTAATATTGGAAGTAAAGAGATATCACCCATATTAGGTCACATTCCATTGTTGGACAATACATGTGGACTTGAGCTTCATTTTCTTGACTTGGACCTAATTCCATAAATCATTTCGACTCCTGAACCATCACTTGACTTAAGTCACTTTCCTGAGTCGGTATTAGATCCTGTCCTTCCTGAGTCCAAGTCAACAGTTCTATCATTTCATACACCACTTTGGGACAAGGTAGTTGACAAATTTGATTCTGAAATTAATTATGGAAAATGGAAATTAGATGGGGTCAAATACTTAATCAAAATCCTTAATGGATTTAACTTTTTAATGGGTTATATTCATGATATTTCTGGTGGGTTCCTCCAAACCCAAAGTAAAGTTGATTGGGCCATGTTTCGTAGACCAATCCGACCGCCACCGGAACCACCACCTTACGGTAATTCTTTTTTCCCTTCCCTCTCTATTTTGTTTCATGCATACATATATCACGATGCATTGAGGACAATGCATGAAATAAGCGTGGGGGAGGGTTTACTAACATAGAGTTTTTAGATTTTCTTTCTTTTACACTTCTTTTAGAGTTTTTAGATTTTCTTTCTTTTACACTTCTTTTAGAAATAAAAAAAAACTTTTTGAAATAAGAGACAAAAGTTTTGATCTATTTTTTAAGAAAATTAAGATGCATCTTAGGAATTAAGAAAGCCTTAATTATGACATCTTAAACTTAGTTGAAATAATAGATCTTGTTTAAAATTATAGGCTAAGTAAGTAAAATTGGGGAGATATTTTTATCTTGAATTTTTTGCCTTAGATAAATATGCACTTCATACTTACACATTTCTGGGATGGAAACAAAGACCTAAATGCCATATATAAAAAAAATATAAATAAAAAGAAAAAAATATATGTGAATAAAATATCACTTATTAAGCTGGATAACTATGCCTCAAGAAGCATGATTATTCACGCCTAACGGTGGTAAAGGAATCAAATAATCCCCCTTAGTTTTGTGGCCTTGTTTACTTGAGTCCTTAAACCCGAGGGATGTTTTCTCATCTGGTGCCCTAAAACCATCTGGTCTGGGAGTCATCGGTTATAGGCTCGCTACATGGGTGAACTAGAAAGCCTAAGAAAACTAAGGGAAGAAAAAAAGAAAAAGAAAAAAATATATATATTAATAAATGGCTTGATGGTTAGAGTTGAAATCCCAGAAATCTTTACTATCACAAAGTGCATATTATCTAGGTTTTATGAAAGATAAATTATTCAATCCAATTTTGAATTCTTACCTTAATTGAAGACAAGATCTTGCATGGAGACTAAGTTTAAGAAAGAATGATTTGTGGTGGACTTATGACCTTAGATCGCTTATATTTTTGCAAAAATATGTCATAAACTTGTCTCTCTCTTTCAAAATGCGTTTTCAAAATACTAACATTTGTCTTCTTTCTTTATGGATTTTGTGGGTGTAATCCGCTGAAAACCCTCAGGAGACAACACTCCTCCTCTAGGGTAACCTAGAGGTTTAACGGCTTGTTGCACGTGCTCAGTGCAATCGCGTCACCTGCGAAAGTGGTGTAATAAAATTGGTAGTATAGTTTTTCTTTTCTTTATTTTGCTCGAGGACGAGAAAAAGAATAAGTGTGGGGGTGTGATTGTTATACATATTTGCATATTTTACCACTTCCATACCATGCATATTGTATATAAAAATGTGATTTTTAATCCTTTTCTCTCTATTTTTGCAGGTCCACATCTTAAAAGAGAAAAAAGCCCAAAAATCTCTTTAATTAGTAATAATTAAAGAGATTAATTCAAAAGCCCAAAGAGAGCCCAAATTTGAATCCAGAATTAGGAGAGATCCTCGCAACAACTCAATTTTCTAGAAGGCCACGTGGATAACAACTTCGTAACAAAGTTGTAACAAGAATCTGTTGCCCAACAGACTTGATCTTGCCGTCAAAACCTAGATTTTCCCGCCAATTTGTGGCAAGATCTGGGCCTTTCAATCCCAGATTTCTGCCACCTGTCCACCTTCTGGAGACTTTTCTCTGAGGCTATAAATACTGGACCAAGGACCTGCGAAAAGAGACTGAACAGAAGAGGAAAGATGATAGGATAAAGCTTTGTAATTTTGTATTTTTTCTCTAGGATTTAGTTCTTTAGATCTCCTTCTTCCTCCCTAGAAATTCTGCAAAAGAGAGTTGTAAGAGAGAGAGAGAGCTTGTGTACACCAAGGAGTGACAACTTGTGAAGTAAGGATTGATCCATTCTCTTCTTCTCTACTTGAGCATTTTCTAGTAATTCTTGCTTTCTTTACTTCTAACTTTACTTTACTTGCTTTTTAATTCATGCTTTGCTTTTCTTTTGTAATGGCTAGTAGCTAATTTTTCTACCATGAACTAGCTAACAACTTACCTTGCTAACTACTAACTCATGGGTGATTGCTATTTTTAATCTTGCAAGTTGTATGGTTTTCTCTTCTCCGATGGGTTATTTTCATTTCTTGGCAAGTTCTTGTTGTAATTCTCCATATGATTCATGTGTGCCTCATTTAGAGCCTTGTCTTTGAACAAGAGCCTTGATGGAACATGGAGATGGATCACCAAACATATGCTATTTGTTGTACAACTTCATTACTTCCATTATTGAATGTTGTATCTTCTTCCTTAGCATCCCTTGTGTGTCACTCTTTTGATTCCATTATTGAAAGTCTAACTTGTAAGCCAATGACATCTATGAGGCTACGAGACAAGTCCAAGAATGATCCCCCGTCATCCAAGTGGAAAAGTAATTAAACCAACACGCAAGACAAATCTATGCCGATGAATCAACATGAGGCACGCATCACCATCACGGAGTTTAGTAAGTCTTTAGCAAGGTAGTAAGGTTAGCTAGTCATGATTTTCTCACCTTCAAAGTCTTCTAAAGTTTTCTTTTCTTTTAGTGTTAATACCAAATCTCCTTTATGATTTCTTTTCCTTTTTCATCATGAACATATCCACCGATTCTTTCATTTCTTTTTTCATGTTTTATTAATTCTTTTAAGACAAAGAAGAATCTTCGTTTTCTATCTTTACTACCAACCGTAACGCTTCCATCGCAAGCTCTCCCTGAGAATCGATTCGGTATAGCCTATGCTATAACGGAGATAGGAAAGGGTACATTAATCATTTTGAATACATTTGTCGAGTGATCAAAGCACTTGAGGTTGATTCTAAACCTCTCCTCTTTCATTTAATATCTGTGCAAATTATACTCCACAATACAACACCTTTCCCGTCTAAACACCAGTCGACCGGCCGGTCGACTGGCCGATAAAAAATGACCTTTTCTGAACCCCACGACTATGTTCTTGAGAGCATATAAATAGAGGTTCTCTTGAACTGTTTAAACAAGATTTTTAAAAGCTATTCTCCCATCTTTTCAAGTGTTTTTGCAGCAAGTTTAAAAGAAGTTTTGTAGCCTAAAATCTTTATCTTTTATTTATTTTCAAAGTGTTGGAAAAATCAATGAGAAGAAATCTTTGGGAAATTAGTTTTGACCTTTATTTACATATCTATCTTGTATTTTTCTCAAGTGTTTTTCTTTATAATTTTCTTTTCCAAACACTTTGTTTTCTCACACCTGAGCTATCATCTCTAAGCCTATCGATAGGATCTTATTTTTGTGAGGAAAATTGTTTGTGGTCTATTGTGTCACCAAGTGTTGTTTGTCATTGGATCACCAAGATTGTAATCTTTTCTTTACTTTGGCTTTGTGCCTATCCCTCTTATGTAGAAGTGATTGAGTTTGAGAGAGGAGTAATATACTCCAAGTGTAGAGTTGTAATTATTCAGTGGAGGTTCCTTTGTGGAAGGTATTGTGTGGACATAGTGAAAATCCTTCTGTATGAAGGTGGGGACGTAGAGCAGTAGCTCAAACCTAGAAACATATCTTATTGTTTGCGTTTGATCCACTATCTCTCAACTCTTTCTCCCTTATATCTTGCATTCCTTTATATTGTACATATTCATATGCTTATAGTTTGTGTGTGCCCATACTTGTGTTGAACTAAGAAAGCTTCATATAGCACCTCAACTCTTAATTTAGAGGAATCTCGAGGAGCAAGTCCAGAGCTTGATTGGGGAAAGATAGTGTGAAGTTATTGCACAAATATTCAATGAAAGAGGAAAGGTTTAGAGTCAACCTCGGTGCTTAGATCACTTCACAATGTATTTAAGATGGTTAATATATCCTTTCCAATCTCCGCTATAGCAATGGCTATACCGGGTCGATCCTCGAGGAGAGCTCACGTTGGAAGTTTTACGGTTCGGAGTGAAGAAATGAAAACGAAGATTCTTCTTTGTTATTTACACAAATGCAAGAAACATGGAAAAGAAAATAGAAGAAGTGGTTGATTTATGCATGATGGAAAAGAAATCAAAAGAACTTTAGTAAAGTGTATTGCTAAGAGAAAAGAAGCTAGTAAAGAAAATGTTTGGAAGACTTTAGATAAGAAAGTACATGGCTAGCTAACTTTACTTTGCTAACTTACTAAACTCAATGGTGATGCTTGATTGCCTCATGTTGATTCATTGGCTCTCTAGATAGATGTTCAATGATGAACTCTAGGATTGGTACTCAAGGGATGCTAAGTTAGAAGAATCAACATTCATTTAACCATTCAAGACATAACAACAAATTAGCTTGAAGTAAAGAAGTTGTTCTACAAGTAGCACATATTTGGTGATCCATCTCCATGTTCCATCAAGGCTCTTGTTCTAGACAAGGCTCTAAATGAGGCACACATGAGTCATATGGAGTATGTACAAGCATTCACCAAGGGAAAGCAACTCTACTTCCTTGGTAAGTAAAAGAAACTCTCACAATGAAAGTATAAAGATAAGCAATCATTCAAAGAGATAGAAGTTAGCTATGTAAGTTGTTAGCTAGCCATGCAATAGAAATTTAGCTATCCATTACACAAGTAACAAAGCAACACTTCATGATATAAAGCAAAGAGAGGTCAAGCAATGAAAATGCAAGAAAGCAAAGTAAGTAAAGCAATGCAAAGTAAAACGTACTAGAATTTGCAAAGAGAATACGAAGCTTTGATTAAACCTTGTTACAAGTAATGTCACCTCCTTGATTACAAGATTTCAACAGCACTCACTCTCTCTCTTTGACAAAATCTCTAGGAGGAAGAAGATGGAGACTAAACCTAGGAGAAAACTAAACAAAAATACAAGAGTTTCCCTAGTTCTCTCCTCTCTCTTCTCTTTTCGTTCGTGCAGACCCTGGTCCTCTATTTATAGCCCTTAGTGAGAAGGATCTAGAGCCCTGGCCGTTGGCGCAAAATCTGGGCTCCAACAGACTCCTAACTGCCGCAGATACGCGGGAAAAACCAGGATTTGGCGGCAAAATCTGGGCCGTTGAGGCCAGATTTTCTGTTGTGAGTTAGTTGCGAGTTGTTATCCACGTGGCCTTCTGGAAGATCGAGTTGGCGCGCGGATCTCTCCTGATTCTAGATTCAAATCTTGGGCTCTTTTGGGCTTTGAATTTATCTCTTTAATTATTACTAATTAAAGAGATTTTTGGGTTTTTTCTCTTTTAAGTTGTGGACCTGCAAAAATAGAGAGAAAAAGGATTAAAAATCACATTTTTATATACAATATGCATGGTATGGAAGTGGTAAAATATGCAAATATGTATAATAATCACACCCCCATACCTAGCTTTTGCTCGTCCTCGAGCAAAAAGAAAAAAAGAAAAAGAAAGAAACTCCTAACTAATTTATTACACCACTTTCGTAGGTGGCACGATTGCACTGAGCACGTGCAACAAGCCGTTAAACCTCTAGGTTACCCTAGAGGAGAAGTGTTGTCTCCTGAGGGTTTTCAGCGGATTGCACCCACAAAATCCATAAAGAAAAATAAAAGGGTTAGTGAAAATTTTGATCCATATTTTAAAGATTCTAACTTGAGCTATAGGTTTCAGGTTACTCTAAACTTTTCATTTCTCTTATAAGTGTCTATTTGGAGTTTTGTTTTCAATTTAGGTTAAGATTTTAGGGAAAAGATCAAAAACCGGATTTTGCATCAATCCTAGGATATATACATCTATAAATATGAAGGATCTTTCTTAAACTAAGTTCATTTGTTTACTTATATATATAATATATTTTTTCCTTTTTTTTATATACAATGTTTATTTATTTACATTTCCTTAGCATCCTTAGGCTTTCTAGTTTACCCTTGTAACGAGTCTCTTACCGATGACTCCCAAACCAGACGGTCTTAGGGCACCAGATGAGAAAACATCCCTCGGGTTCGATGACTCAAGTAAACTAGGCCACGAAGGAATTTAAGGACTTAACCACCTTTAGGCGTGATCGGCATTGCTTCTTGAGGCACGACTAACCAGCTTAATCAGTGGCTAAGTATTTATTATTTATTTATATACATCTTTTTTTTCTTTTTTTCTATATATATATATATTTTATTATATATATATGTAACTAAAATCACAAAGTCTTTGATTAATCCTTCAATATGTTTAATGTATATATCCTAAAGACAGAATTAAAATCTAGTAATTTTTCTAATCCTTTATTACTTAACCTAAAAATCTAACAAAACTCTTCTTTTCAACTTATAATTAGAAATCTTAGTTAAGAACTTCCTTAATCCCTAAATTTCAAGTTTGATACTTTAAACATGGATTAAGAATTTTCTCTTTTTTTATATATATTTTTTATTTTTCTAAAAGAAAAGTAAAATCTAAAAAGAAAGTAGAAAATCTAAAAGAAAGGTAAAATCTTAAAAAAAAAAAGAAATTGAAAATCCTAAAAAATAAAAGGCCTAGAAAGAAAATGAAAAAAATCCTATGTTAGCATCTACCCCCCCATACCTATCTCATGCATTGTCCTCAATGTATGAAAGATGAAATGATGCATGAAATAGGTAAAGGATAAAGCTACTCCCTTTGTCGCTTTGGACCCGCGGTGGTGCTAGGTCCAGCCGACTGTGATCTCCTCAACGCTGCCTCCAGACTACCTAGCCGAGAGGATTGCTCCTCTACTTTCTTTCTCAGCCTCACTTGTCCCCTAAAGATTTTCTTCATGCCCTTCCACATGGTGGACATGAAGGTTCGTGACTCAGTTGGGGGGTCCTGCCTCCAGAATTGTGGCTCATCTATCTCCTCCAGGCTTTCCTCCGAAGAGGACTCCACAGGTACATCCTCAGGCTGGGCACTGGGTGTCCAGAGCGCCTGCAAGCAACCATTATATGAGCTTGTGGGTCTCTCTACAATAACAGGCACTCGGTCAAATGTATTAAAGACAGCGTCTGATATGAACTGTTTACACAGACGTGTGATTAAGATTGAATGGGAATGCTTTGGACCCCGAGTGCGGGAGGAATGTTCAAGAATGGCACGGAAGATGGCCCTATTCAAACAGACCGTGTGGTTATGTGTCATTAAATCATGGATTATTTGTAACACGGGTCTGTTAAAGGAAGATTGATGGTCAAGCCCAAAAATGTTGCGTTGGACCCAGCGTCCAATGCAATGAACATTTCGAAAAGTTGTGTTGGCTTTGAGCCCACGGTCCTGAATTGTATAGCGGACCCCCATGATGGGTATGTAATCTAGCAATGGCAAGGGGTCGCTATGGTGGGGATGAATGGGGACATCAGTGATTTCAGCAATGAGTGGGATTGTGACAAAGATGTCACCGAATGGCATGTGTACTACAAATTGGTGCGTGTCAAAATTCACAGATGCATGATCAATTGAATTATAAAAGTAGTGACAAGATCAGGGCAATAATATGCATCGTAGTCATTGTTATCATAGACCAAAGAGTACCAATTCCATGCACGTATTCTATCCATAAAGATGTGCCCATACCCCCCACTATCATTCAAAAGTATGGAAAAATCCCTTTCTACAAACAAATTCGGGGCCATGTATGATAATGGAATTAAAGCAAAGGATTTAAGTATGAGAAATCAAACCACCCCCGGAGATCGTGGGGGGAAATCCAAAAACAGATGTGCAGAAGGCACCCGGGACAGAATCTGAAAGAATGGCTCTGGATCTGCCACCAGAAGAATAAATCAGCCGGCCAGAAATTTTCTGGGTGCGAGAAGTGGCCAGAGTGCGGTGGAGCTGCGACTAAAGATGGGAAATTGCGGCAGTTCAGAGGATCCAGGTGAAGGGAAAAGTTTCAGAGGTCGGCTTCGGGAAGAAGGAGTTTAGATCTGAGGGTAAGTCTGCGTTTGAGGGAGGAAGGGTAAGTGAAGAGAGCATTTATAGGGGTAGGTAGAATGACATTTCCAATTTTACCCCTAGGTCAAAGGTATATTTACAAACCTAGGGTAAAGAATTGGAAAATGATGATGATCCTAGGAAAAGAGGTAAAATCCTAGGAAAAAGTCTCTTATTATTATTATTATTTTTTTATTTTTTTTATTTTTATATTTACAAAATTTTATTTACAAAAAATGGTCCCAAAATGATATGCAGGGAAAAACTCGGGAAACTATACAGATGGAATAGTCACAGATAAACTGGTCAAAAAGACCCAATTCATGAACTTCGTGTGACACGAAATCGGTGGTAAGGAATGGCTTTAAACGTTGACCGTTCACAGTGAATTTGTTGCCATTATTCGGGTCAAGAATCTCAATCGCACCATGTGAGAAGACATTTTGAACAATGAATGGCCCTGACCACCTGGTTCTCAATTTACCAGGGAAAAGGTGGAGTCGTGAATTATACAACAGAACCTTTTGTCCTATGACAAAAATTTTCCGGTGAATGGATTTATCGTGAAAAAGCTTGGTTCTGTGTTTCGTGATCCGAGCATTGTCATATACTTCGTTTCTTAACTCTTCAAGCTCGGATATCTGCAACTTCCTTAAAGCACCGGCTTTATCCAAATCCAAGTTTAGCTGCTTTAAAGCCCACATTGCTCGGTGTTCTAATTCAACAGGCAAGTGACAAGTTTTCCAAATATAACTCGATATGGAGACATACCGAGGACTGTCTTGTAAGCGGTCCTGTATGCCCATAAGGCATCAGTGAGTTTGATGGACCAATCCTTACGGTTCTGTCCTACAGTTTTCTCCAAAATGAGTTTTATTTGTCTATTCGTGACTTCAACTTGCCCATTGGTTTGAGGATGGTAAGCCGTGGATAATTTGTGAGTAATAGAGTATTTACGCATCAAGGCTTCAAAAGCCCTATTGCAAAAATGACTCCCATTGTCGCTTATTATCGCACGGGGGGCTCCGAAGCGAGAGATGATGTTTTCTCGTAAAAACTTGATGACAACATGGTTGTCATTTGTCCTTGTTGGAATTGCTTCAGCCCATTTGGAAACATAATCTACGGCTACCAAAATGTATTGGTTACCATAGGACAGAGGAAAGGGTCCCATAAAGTCGATGCCCCATAAGTCAAAAATTTCGACTTCCAAGATGGGTGTGAGGGGCATCATATCTCTCTGTGTGATACGACCCATCATTTGACACTTATCACATAGCTTGCAAAAAGTATATGCATCCTTAAAGAGAGTGGGCCAGTAGAATCCACTCTGAAGCACTTTCTCAGCAGTTTTCCGTGGACCAAAATGTCCACCGCAAGCTAACTTATGACAAAATGTCAAAACACTCTGATGTTCATCCTCAGGAAGGCACCTACATATTATTTGGTTAGGACAATATTTGAATAAATACGGTTCATCCCAAAAGAAGAACCGCATTTGACGCATGAAACGGTGTTTTTCCTGGCCTGACCAATGAGAAGGTATTTGCCTGGTAGCAAGGTAATTCACTATGTCAGCATACCAGGGCTCTCCACACATCTCAAAAATGTGTTCGTCAGGGAAATCGTCATTAATCGATATTCTCTCTTTAGGTGCATTTGGGATTCTTGACAAATGATCAGCTACCACATTCTCAACGCCCTTTTTATCTTTAATCTCCAAATCAAACTCTTGCAAAAGAAGTATCCATCGAATTAGTCTTGCCTTAGCATCCTTCTTTTGCATTAAGTATTTTAGGGCGGAGTGATCAGTGAAAATAATAGTCCTGGACCCTAGCAGATATTGACGAAATTTCTCCAACGCAAAGACAACTGCCAAAATTCCTTTTCAGTAGTTGTATAATTGAGTTGGGCTTCATTCAGCGTTCTGCTAGCATAATAGATTACGTGTTGCCTAGTATCATACGCTGTCCTAAAACGGCGCCTATAGCAAAGTCAGAGGCATCACACATAATCTCAAAAGGCTTGGTCCAATCTGGTGCAGAGATGATCGGTGCTGAGACAAGTCTATTCTTAAGCTCCTTCCATGATTTTTGACATTCCTCATCAAATATAAAGGGTACATCCTTTCCTAAGAGATTTGTCAAGGGTCTTGCAATGTTGCTAACCCTTGAATAAATCGCCTATAGAAGCCGGCGTGCCCTAAGAATGATCTAATGTCCTTTAAGCATGTTGGTTCAGTGAGCTTTGTTTTGACTTCCACATTAGACTTGTGATTGTTCTACATATTTACATATTTTACCACTTCCATACTATGCATTTTGTAAATAAAATGTGATTTCTTACCCATTTTCTCTCTATTTTTACAGGTCCACAACTTAAAAGAGAAAAAGCCCATTAATCACTTTAATTAGCAATAATTAAAGTGATTAAATCCATAATCCAAAAGAGCCAAGATTTAAATTTGGATTCAGTTGAGATCCGCGCGCCCACTGAAGATTCCAGAAGGCCACGTGGATAACCACCTAACTACCAGATCGTAACAGAAAATCTGGGCTCAACGGCCCAGATTTTGCCGCCAAAACGGGGATTTTCCCGCGTATCTGCGGCGGTTGTGAAGCCGTTGGAGCCCGGATTTTGTGGTAACGGCCAGGACTCTCGAAGCTTCTCACTTATGGCTATAAATAGAGGACCAGGTCTGCACACGAAAAACAGAGAAGAGAGAGAAGAAAATAGGGGAAAATTCTTGTATTTTTGTTTTCTCCTAGGTTTTTAGACTTCATCTTCTTCCTCCTAGAGATCTTGACAAAGTGAGAGAGAGAGTGCTGTTTGAGAGCTTGTACCAAGGAAGTGACATTCTTGTGGCCAAGGATTAATCAAAAGAGCTCCATTCATCTCTTTGCAAACTCTAGTATGCTTTACTTTACCTTGCTTTAATTTCTTGCTTTGATTCTAGTTCATTGTAATTGCTTTAGATCTTTGCTTTACATAATGAATTGTAGCTTTGTTACTTGTGTAATGGAGAGCTAAACTCCTATAGCATGGCTAGCTAATAACTTACCTAGCTAACTTCTATCTCTTTGGATGATTGCTTGTTTCAATACTTGCATAGTTTAAGTTTCTTTTGATTTCCAAGGAAGTATAGTTGCTTTCCCTTGGTAATGGCTTGTTAAAGACTCAATATGACTCATGTGTGCCTTGGATAGAGCCTTGTCAAGAACAAGAGCCTTTGATGGAACATGAGGATGGATCACCAAACATATGCTACTTGTATAGTAAGAACAACTTCTTTACTTCAAGCTAATTTGTAGTTATGTCTTGAATTTTCAAATGAACGTTGATTCTTCTAACTTAGCACTACTTGAGTACCAATCCTAGAGTTCATCATTGAACATCTATTTAGAGAGCCTATGATTCAATATGAGGCTTCAAGCTAACAACAAAGAGAACACTAAACTTCAAGATGGAAACAACACTTGAACAAACATGCAAGTTATTTTTAATTGCCAATGAGTCAACATGAGGCAATCTTGCAATCACCATTGAGTTTAGCAAGTTAGCAATGAGGTGAAGTTAGCTAGCCATGTACCTTCTCATCTAAAAGTTTTCCAACACTTTCTTTTAGCTTGTCTTTCTTTGCAATACACTTCACTCATTCTTTTAATTTCTTTTTCATAATGCACAAATCATAACTTCTTTTCATGTTACTTCTTGCAATTGTGTAAATACATAGAAGACATTTCGTTTTCATTTCTTCACTACATACCGTAACGCTTCTATCGCTAGCTCTCCTCGAGAATCGACCCGGTATAGCCATTGCTATAGCGGAGATTGGAAAGGGTAAATCAATCTTTAAATACATTTGTGGAGTGGACTTAGCACCAAGGTGGATTCTAACCTTCATCTCTTTGTACATATTTGTGCTAATACTATACTCATTACTTTTTCCTAATCAATTTTTGGCGCCGTTGCTGGGGAGAGCAACGGTATTTGAATTCAAGTGAAGAATTAAACGAATAGTCTTCTCTGTTGCAGGTTACAGGTTGAAGAAACAGAAAATCTTGCATAGCAGAAACATATAAGTGGACCTGGGCCTCTGCTCTCGAAAGCAGAGACCAGGATCCCTCTGAATTGCCGCAAATTCTGGGCTTTTACCGCAGAATTGCGGCAAGGAAGAGTTGACTACTGATCATTTTTCTGCAGGGCCTGCTTCTCTGCAAAATACAGCTGCTGCAATATCTGAAATCTTGTATTCTTCACCTGATATCTGCTAATCAACAGTAAAAAAGCTTGTTGCAAAGTTAAAAAAATTGTTTAGACATTTGCATACTAGGTACGTGTCTTTCAATTCCTTTACATTTACTGTTGAAGAGTGCGGGGACAAGGTATGTAAGCATAGCATATAGACTAGGACTCACTCTTTGTTTGATTTACTTAAGCTTTGAGTGAACCTTGTTTGTTGATATCGTACACTTGCACGAATTGATTTTAAGGGCAAATCCCATAAAAAAGATAAGGTGGGGATTTTATCACCCCTTCCTTAGCCCACAAACCATTTTTCCCACGCACTCACAATCCTAAGCTTCTAAATAAAAACTGCTAGACGCTGGCCCTAGGGACATCCGGACTCACTTAGGAGATTATCCTAAGGGGGAAAAGTGTTGGAAAGTGACTTCTGTAAAATCAGTGTCTAGGAAAGGGGTTGAGGGCCGAAAGCCCGAAGGTTGCTGGTTACTTAATTAAGGAACGTCTCTGACGGAAAACCTCCCACCAACCTTACCCTTACCTGGCTGATTTGCTTATAGTCAGAGTCTACACCAAACCTCCTGTGGACAATCTACAGTTAGGAGTCGTATAGGTCCAAAAAACCTAGAAAGCTTGGATTGATTTTTCTTTTTTCTTGATTGTTATTTTTCATTTTTCGCCTGTGTGATCGGTGCACGTTGATTGTGTAATTGTATGAAAGAGTGGTATCGAGATCCGAATTCTGCTAGGCTTGTAAGAACTTTTACACTGCCACATACACCACCACTCGACACAATCATGACTGCCAACGTGTCGTTGCAAGACAAGTTCTATCCTATCCGCACATCACTTCCATCTTGTATTCTCCTCCCGAACACTAATGGAAATAATTTTGAGTTAAAGCCCCAGTTCATAAACACACTTCCACGATTTCATGGCCTTGAATCAGAGGATGCGTACTTCTTCATCCGAGAGTTTGAAGAAGTATGCCTTATGATGAGGATTTCCCAGTTGACCGAGGATGCTGTCAGACTTAGGTTTATACCTTTCGCCCTGAAGGATATTGCTAAGAAGTGGCTTTATAATCTCCCAGTCAGCTCGATTTCTACATGGGATGATTTCGTTAAGGTCTTTCTTAAAAAGTTTTATCCTATCCATAAGACAGCCCTGATGAGGAAGAATATAATGCAATTCAAACAAGAAGCCAATGAACCGTTTTGGAAGTATTTTGAGCGCTTCAAAGACCTAGTAGCCCTGTGTCCCCATCACGGTATAGAAAAATGGCGCCAGTGCCAGATTATCTATGATGGGCTTGATTATCAGACTAAGACCCTCCTTGAAACCATGTGTCAAGGAGAATTCTTAAAGAAGGATGAAGATCAGGGTTGGGATCTTTTTGAGGCATTAGCTGAAAAGACAATCCAGTGGGAATCATGTACTGAGAAACCTACACCCACTACTTCCAGAACTGGTTTACACTCCATAGGATCCTCAATAGCTGCAGAAGCTAAAATCACGCAATTGATGAAGAGGATTGAATTGCTAGAGTCCAGGGAAAACTCTGCTGTTAATCAGGTCAACCCAACACCAGTGGTAAACCCGGGTTGTACCTACTGCCATGATTTGAATCATCTGTTTGAGGAGTGTCCAGTTTATCAAACTCAAATGTTTCAGGAGAGTACAAATGCCACGTACACCAGACCCACTTACAATCCTTACTCCAAAACCTATAATCCAGGATGGCGAAACCATCCTAATTTTTCTTGGAGTCAGTCTGGTCCTGAGCAGCCGAGACCACCATTTCCACAACAATACCCTGCTCAGTCTCATCCACCGACTTACCACCAGAACCCCCCAAATATTCATTCTTACCAGAGTCCACCCAGATTCCAGTCATACCAAAATCCTGTGCCATACCAAGGAAATTTTCAGCCCCAGTTTCAGAATCATCCACCAACCAATCCTTCAGACAAGAAAATTTCTGAGTTGGAGAAAATGATAGAGACCTTATCTAAAACCCAAGCCGCAATGATGAACAATCAGCAGCAGGATATGAACAAATTGCAAATTCAAATAGGGCAGTTGGCTAATTCTCTGACTGAAAGACAAAAAGGAATGTTACCTAGCCAACCAGTACCAAATCCAAAAGCCCATTTTCCTCTGCATGAAGTTGAAGACTTGGGACCCAGCCAAAGCCAATGCCAAGCTATTCAAATCCTTAGGTCTGGGAAGCATGTAGACAACAAGGTTTCAAATCAATCTCCCAAATCTGTGTCACAACCACCACCTTCTGTTCCAATACAACCCATGCAAGATAATCCTTCATCAAGCACACAACCATCCACTTCTCAGTCAAAAGGAAAAGAGAAAGTTGATGAGCAAACATATAAGCCTGTTGTCCCATTCCCAAATAGGCTTACAAATCATAAGATGAATGCTCACATGGAGAAGATAAGAGAGATATTTAACCAAGTACAAATCAATGTCCCTCTCTTAGATGCCATTCAACAAGTTCCATCTTACGCCAAGTTTCTGAAAGAAATGTGTACAAAGAAAAGAAAAGCAAATGTCCCTAAGAAAGTCTTTTTGGCTTCCAACATAAGTGAACTGCTAAATGGTCCGATCCCTGTGAAGTACAAAGATCCAGGGAGCCCTACCATTTCTTGCATCATAGGGCAGACCACCATAAATAGGGCTTTGCTAGACTTGGGCGCGAGCATCAATCTTCTCCCCTTTTCCGTATATCAGCAGTTAGGGTTAGGCAACCTTCGTCCAACCCAGATGACTATCCAATTGGTTTACCGCTCTGTAAAGATTCCCAAGGGGGAAATTACAGATGTTTTAATACGGGTCGGGGAATTCATTTACCCCGTGAATTTTGTTGTTTTAGAAACACAACCTGTACAAAATCACAGAGCGCAAACACCCGTCATTCTCGGACGTCCTTTCTTAGCCACTGCGAATGCGATAATCAATTGTAGAAATGGATCAATGCGGCTGACGTTCGGAGATATGACGAAAGAGGTTAATGTCTTCCATCTGGGGAAGCAGCCAAGGGATGTGAGCAATGAGTCTTTTGATGTGAACTTAATTGAGGGATTGACCAGTGAACATGTGGAGGAGGTGGAGTATGAGTCTGAAGAAGAGTTTGAATTGGAGTCGGATGACTTCAACCTGGATCAGATTATTGGATCAAATGTTGAAAGGACTACTAATTCAACACCTATTCTTCCCTTGCACCATGAGCAACCTGTTATAGATCCTGTCCCTTCTTCTGAGCTTAAGGCTCTTCCCAATCATCTCAAGTACAAATATTTGGATGAGGAGGAATCTTTTCCTGTAATAATTGCATCCAATCTTACTGAGCAACAAGAAGAGGACCTTCTGACTGTGTTAAGGGAAAATAGAGAAGCCATTGGTTGGACCATGGCTGATATCAAGGGGATTAGTCCTTCCATTGTCCAACATAGGATTCATTTGACGGAAGATGCTAAGCCTAAACGAGACCCACAGCATAGACTTAACCCTATTATGCAAGAAGCTGTTAGATCTGAGATATTGAAACTATTAGACAATGGGATTATCTATCCCATATCTGATAGTCAATGGGTAAGTCCAGTTCACACTGTGCCTAAGAAAGCTGAATTTACTGTGGTGGAGAATGAGAATAAAGAATTGATACAAACACGTCTTCCAACGAAGATTCGAGTTTGTATTGATTACAGGAAGTTAAACACCGCCACACGTAAGGACCACTTTCCACTTCCATTCATCGATCAAATGTTGGAGAGATTGGCAGGACACGAGTATTATTGTTTCCTGGATGGATATTCAGGATATAATCAGATCCCAATTGCTCCCGAGGACCAAGATAAGACTACCTTCACCTGTCCCTTTGGAACATTTGCTTACCGAAGGATGCCCTTCGGTTTATGCAATGCTCCAGCAACGTTTCAACGTTGCATGTTGAGCCTGTCCTCGGACATGGTGGAGAAATTTTTGGAAATTTTTATGGATGATTTTTCGATCTATGGGGATTCCTTTGAGCAATGCTTGTACCATCTGAAGCTGGTTTTACAACGATGTATGGAGAACAATTTGACACTTAATTGGGAAAAGTGTCATTTCATGGTCAAGCAAAGAATCGTACTTGGGCACAAGGTATCAAGCATAGGAATCGAGGTAGACAAGTCCAAAGTGGAAGTCGTAACGAAGCTCACTGAACCGACGTGCTTAAAAGACATTAGATCATTTTTAGGGCACGCCGGTTTCTATAGGCGATTTATTCAAGGGTTTAGCAACATTGCAAGACCCTTGACAAATCTCTTAGGAAAGGATGTACCCTTCATCTTTGATGAAGAATGTCGAAAATCATGGAGAGAGCTTAAAAATAGACTTGTCTCAGCACCGATCATCTCTGCACCAGATTGGACCAAGCCTTTTGAGATTATGTGTGACGCCTCTGACTTTGCTATAGGCGCTGTTTTAGGGTAGCGTATTGATAATAGGCAACACGTAATCTATTATGCTAGCAGAACGCTGAATGATGCCCAACTCAATTATACAACTACTGAAAAGGAATTTTTAGCAGTTGTCTTTGCGTTGAAAAAATTTCGTCAATATCTGCTAGGGTCCAGAACGGTAGTTTTCACTGATCACTCCGCCCTAAAATACTTGATGCAAAAGAAGGATGCTAAGGCAAGACTGATTAGATGGATACTTCTTTTACAAGAGTTTGATTTGGAAATAAAAGATAAAAAGGGCGTTGAGAACGTGGTAGCAGATCATTTGTCGAGAATCCCGAATGCACCTAAAGAGAGAATACCGATTAACGATGATTTTCCTGACGAGCATATTTTTAAGATATGTGGAGAGCCCTGGTATGCTGATATAGTGAACTACCTTGCTACCAGGCAAATACCTTCTCATTGGTCAGGACAAGAAAAACACCGTTTTCTGCGCCAAATGCGGTTCTTCTTTTGGGATGAACCGTATTTATTCAAATACTGTCCTGACCAAATCATACGTAGATGCCTTCCTGAGGATGAACATCAGAGCGTTTTGACATTCTGTCACAAGTTAGCTTGCGGTGGACATTTTGGTCCACGGAAAACTGCTGAGAAAGTGCTCCAGAGTGGATTCTACTGGCCCACTCTCTTTAAGGATGCATATAATTTCTGCAAGCTTTGTGACAAGTGTCAAATGACGGGTCGTATCACACAAAGAGACATGATGCCCCTCACACCCATCTTGGAAGTCGAAATTTTCGACCTCTGGGGCATCGATTTTATGGGACCCTTTCCTCTGTCCTACGGTAACCAATACATTTTGGTAGCCGTAGATTATGTTTCCAAATGGGCTGAAGCTATTCCAACACGGACAAATGACAACAATGTTGTCATTAAGTTTTTAAGAGAAAACATCGTCTCTCGCTTCGGAGCCCCCCGTGCGATAATAAGCGATAATGGGAGTCATTTTTGCAATAGGGCTTTTGAAGCCTTGATGCGTAAATACTCTATCACTCATAAGTTGTCCACGGCTTACCATCCTCAAACCAATGGGCAAGTTGAAGTCACGAATAGACTGATAAAACTCATTTTGGAGAAAACTGTAGGACAGAACCGTAAGGATTGGTCCATCAAACTCACTGATGCCTTATGGGCATATAGGACAGCTTACAAGACTGTCCTCGGTATGTATCCATATCGAGTTGTATTTGAGAAACCTTGTCACTTGCCTGTTGAATTAGAACACCGAGCTATGTGGGCTTTAAAGCAGCTGAATTTAGATTTGGATAAAGCTGGTGTTCTAAGGAAGTTGCAGCTATCCGAGCTTGAAGAGTTAAGAAACGAAGTATACGACAACGCTCGGATCACGAAACACAGAACCAAGCTTTTTCACGATAAGTCTATTCACCGGAAAATTTTTGTCATAGGACAAAAGGTTCTGTTATACAATTCAAGACTCCACCTTTTCCCTGATAAGTTGAGAACCAGGTGGTCAGGGCCATTCATTGTTCACAAAGTTTTTTCCCACGGTGCGATCGCGATTCTTGACCCAAATACTGGCAACATATTCACTGTGAACGGACAACGTCTAAAGCCATTCCTTACCACGGAAGTCATGTCACACGAAGTTCATGAATTGGGTCTTTACGACCCAGTTTATTTGTGACCACTCCATCTGTATAGTTTCCCGTGCATTTTTCCTGCATATCATTTTAGGATCACACTTGTAAATAATTTTCCATTTTTTGTAAATAATAAATAAAAAAAATAAAAAGAAAAAAAATTAAGGATTTTTGTGCTTATAAAAGTTTCACATTCCTTGGATTTTCTCTTCCCTAGGATTCCATGCATTTCCACACTTCTTTGACCTAAGGTTGTAATTATATCTTTGACCTAGGGATAAATTTGGAAATCCCATTTTCACTCCTCCCTATAAATACTCTCCTCACCTACTTTTCTCCCTCAAACGCAGATTCCCTTCAGATCTAAACTTCTTCTTCCAAATCCAACCTCTGCCGATTTTCTCTTCACCAGATCCTTCAGATCTGCCGCAAAAATCCCTGTCTTGCCGAAATTCCACCACACTCCAGCCATCTCAGGTGCCCAGAAAAATTTTGGTCGGCTAATTTCCTCTGTTGGTGGCAGATCCAGAGCAACTCTTTCAAACTCTGTCCCAAGTGCCTTCTGCACTACTGTTTTGGATTTCCCCCTACGATATCCGGGGGTGGTTTGCAATTTTCTCTCTCAAAATCCTTTGCTTTATAATTCATTAGCATATATGGCACCAAATTTGTATGTGGAGAGGGATTTTTCAGTTCTTATGAATGAAAGTGGGGGATATGGGCACATTTTTGTGGATAGAATACGTTCATGGAGTTGGTACTCTTTAGTTTATGATAACAGTGACCACAATGCATACTATTGCCCTGAGCTTGTCACTACATTTTACAATGCAATTGATCCTGCATCTGTGCACCATGACACGTACCAATTTGTATCTCACATGCCATTTGGTGACATCTTTGTTACCATTCCACTTATTGCTGAATGCACTCATGTTCCTAGTTATCCCCACCATACCGATCCCTTGCCATTGATAGATTATATGCCAATCATGGGTGTCCGCTGCACAATTCAGGATCGTGGGCTCAAAGCCAACACGACCTTTCGAAATGTTCATTGCATTGGACGCTGGGTCCAACGCAACATTTTTGGAATTGAGCACCAATCTTCCTTTAACAGACCCGTGTTACAGGTAATTCATGATTTAATGACACACAACCACACGGTCTGTTTGAATAGGGCCATCTTCCGTGCCATTCTTGATAATTCCTCCCGCACTCGGGGTGCGAAGCATTCCCATGCCATATTATTCACACGTCTGTGTAAACATTTCCTATCAGACGCTGTCTTTAATTCATTTGACCAAGTGCCTGTTACTGTAGAGAGGCCCACAAGCTCGTATAATGGCTGCTTGCACGCACTTTGGACACCTATTGCTCAGCCTGAAAATGAACCTGTGGCGCTTGATTTGGAGGAAAGTTTGGAAGAAATTGATGAGCCCCAATTTTGGAGGCAGGAACCCCCCACTGATTCACGAGCCTTCATGTCCACTATCTAGAAGGGCATGAAGAAGATTTTCAAGGGGCAGGTTCGGCTTAGGAAGAGGGTTGAGGAGCAATCCTCTCGCCTGGGTCGCATGGAGGCAGCGTTGAGGAGATCACAGTCGGCTGGATGTAGCACCACCGCGGGTTCAAAACGAGAAACGGAGTAGTTTTGTCCTTTACCTATTTCATGCATCATTTCATATCGCATACATTGAGGACAATGCATGAGATAGGTATGGGGGGGTAGATGCTGACATAGGATTTTTCATTTTCTTTTTAGTTTTTTTTTCTTTTTAGTTTTTTTTTATTTTTAGGATTTTCATTTTCTTTTTAGGTTTTTTATTTTTCTTGTTAGATTTTATTTTCTTTTAGAAAAATAAAAAAATGTATATAAAAAAAAAAACTTTTTGAAATAAGAGACAAAGTGTTGATCTATTTTTAAGAAAATTAAGATGTATCTTAGAAATTAAGAAAGCCTTAATTATGACATCTTAAACATAGTTGAAATAATAGATCTTGTTTGAAATTATAGGCTAAGTAAGTAAAATTGGGAGATATTTTTATCTTGAATTATTGCCTTAGATAGTAAGCACTTCACACTGACACAATTTTTGGGATGGAAACAAAGACCTAAAATGTCATTAAAAAAAAAGAATAAAACATCACTTATTAAGCTGGATAACTATGCCTCAAGAAGCATGGTTATTCACGCCTAACGGTGAAAAACATCACTCATTAAGCTGGAGAATTATGCCTCAAGAAGCATAATTATTCACGCCTAACGGTGATCAAAAAGAATAATCCCCCTTAGTTTTGTGGCCTTTTTCACTCGAGTCCTTTAACCCGAGGGATGTTTTCTCATCTGGTGCCCTAGAACCATCTGGTTTGGGAGTCATCGGTTATAGGCTCGCTACATGGGTGAACTAGAAAGCCTAAGAAAACTAAGGGAAGAAAGAAAAAAAAAAAGAGAGAGAATAAATAAATGGCTTTATGCTTAGAGTTGAAATCCCAGAAATCTTCACTGTCACGGTGTGCATACTATCTAGGTTTTATGAAAGATAAAGTATTCAATCCAATTTTGAATTCTTACCTTAATTAAAAACAAGATCTTGCATGGAGACTAAGTTTAAGGAAGAATGATTATAGGTGGACTTATGACCTTAGATCACTTATATTTTTGCAAAAATAGTTCGAAAACATGTCTCTCTTTCAAAATGCATTTTCAAAACACTAACATTTGTTTTCTTTTTATGGATTTTGTGGGTGCAATCCGCTGAAAACCCTCAGGAGACAACACTCCTCCTCTAAGGTAACCTAGAGGTTTAATGGCTTGTTGCACGTGCTCAGTGCAATCGTGTCACCTACGAAAGTGGTGTAATAAATTAGTTAGGATTTTATTTTTTTTCTTTGTCTTTCTTTTTGCTCGAGGACGAGCAAAAGCTAGGTATGGGGGTGTGATTGTTCTACATATTTACATATTTTACCAGTTCCATACTATGCATTTTGTAAATAAAATGTGATTTCTTACCCATTTTCTCTCTATTTTTACAGGTCCACAACTTAAAAGAGAAAAAGCCCATTAATCACTTTAATTAGCAATAATTAAAGTGATTAAATCCATAATCCCAAAAGAGCCAAGATTTAAATTTGGATTCAGTTGAGATCCGCGCGCCCACTGAAGATTCCAGAAGGCCACGTGGATAACCACCTAACTACCAGATCGTAACAGAAAATCTGGGCTCAACGGCCCAGATTTTGCCGCCAAAACGGGGATTTTCCCGCGTATCTGCGGCGGTTGTAAAGCCGTTGGAGCCCGGATTTTGTTGTAACGGCCAGGACTCTCGAAGCTTCTCACTTATGGCTATAAATAGAGGACCAGGTCTGCACACGAAAAACAGAGAAGAGAGAGAAGAAAATAGGGGAAAATTCTTGTATTTTTGTTTTCTCCTAGGTTTTTAGACTTCATCTTCTTCCTCCTAGAGATCTTGACAAAGTGAGAGAGAGTGCTGTTTGAGAGCTTGTACCAAGGAAGTGACATTCTTGTGGCCAAGGATTAATCAAAAGAGCTCCATTCATCTCTTTGCAAACTCTAGTATGCTTTACTTTACCTTGCTTTAATTTCTTGCTTTGATTCTAGTTCATTGTAATTGCTTTAGATCTTTGCTTTACATAATGAATTGTAGCTTTGTTACTTGTGTAATGGAGAGCTAAACTCCTATAGCATGGCTAGCTAATAACTTACCTAGCTAACTTCTATCTCTTTGGATGATTGCTTGTTTCAATACTTGCATAGTTTAAGTTTCTTTTGATTTCCAAGGAAGTATAGTTGCTTTCCCTTGGTAATGGCTTGTTAAAGACTCAATATGACTCATGTGTGCCTTGGATAGAGCCTTGTCAAGAACAAGAGCCTTTGATGGAACATGAGGATGGATCATCAAACATATGCTACTTGTATAGTAAGAACAACTTCTTTACTTCAAGCTAATTTGTAGTTATGTCTTGAATTTTCAAATGAATGTTGATTCTTCTAACTTAGCACTACTTGAGTACCAATCCTAGAGTTCATCATTGAACATCTATTTAGAGAGCCTATGATTCAATATGAGGCTTCAAGCTAACAACAAAGAGAACACTAATCTTCAAGATGGAAACAACACTTGAACAAACATGCAAGTTATTTTTAATTGCCAATGAGTCAACATGAGGCAATCTTGCAATCACCATTGAGTTTAGCAAGTTAGCAATGAGGTGAAGTTAGCTAGCCATGTACCTTCTCATCTAAAAGTTTTCCAACACTTTCTTTTAGCTTGTCTTTCTTTGCAATACACTTCACTCATTCTTTTAATTTCTTTTTCATAATGCACAAATCATCACTTCTTTTCATGTTACTTCTTGCAATTGTGTAAATACATAGAAGACATTTCGTTTTCATTTCTTCACTACATACCGTAACGCTTCTATCGCTAGCTCTCCTCGAGAATCGACCCGGTATAGCCATTGCTATAGCGGAGATTGGAAAGGGTAAATCAATCTTTAAATACATTTGTGGAGTGGACTTAGCACCAAGGTGGATTCTAACCTTCATCTCTTTGTACATATTTGTGCTAATACTCTACTCATTACTTTTTCCTAATCAACTTGTCCACCTCAATTCCTATACTTGATACCTTGTGCCCAAGTACGATTCCTTGCTTGACCATAAAGTGACACTTTTCCCAGTTAAGTGTTAAACTTTTCTCCATACAGCGTTGTAAAACTAGCTTCAAATGGTACAAGCATTGCTCAAAGGAATCCCCATAAATCGAAAAATCATCCATGAAAATTTCCAGAAATTTCTCCACCATGTCTGAAAAAAGACTCAACATGCAACGTTGAAACGTTGCGGGAGCATTGCATAGGCCGAAGGGTATCCTTCGGTAAGCAAATGTTCCAAAAGGACAGGTGAAGGTAGTCTTATCTTGGTCCTCGGGAGCAATTGGGATTTGATTATATCCTGAATATCCATCCAGGAAACAGTAATACTCATGTCCCGCTAATCTCTCCAGCATTTGATCAATGAACGGAAGTGGAAAGTGGTCTTTACGTGTGGCAGTGTTCAGTTTCCTGTAATCAATACAAACTCGAATCTTCGTTGGAAGACGTGTTTGTATCAATTCTTTATTCTCATTTTTCACCACAGTAAATCCTGCTTTCTTAGGCACAGCATGAACTGGACTTACCCATTGACTATTGGATATGGGATAGATAATCCCATTGTCTAATAGTTTCAAGATCTCGTCTCTAACAGCTTCCTGCATGATTGGGTTAAGTCTACGCTGTGGGTCTCGTTTAGGCTTGGCATCTTCCGTCAAATGAATCCTATGTTGAACAATGGAAGGACTAATCCCTTGATATCAGCCATGGTCCAACCAATGGCTTCTCTATTTTCCCTTAACACAGAAAGGAGATCCTCTTCTTGTTGTTCAGTGAGATTGGATGCAATTATTACAGGAAAGGATTCCTTCTCATCCAAGTATTTGTACTTGAGACGGTCGGGAAGAACCTTAAGCTCAACAGAAGGGACCGGATCTATCAATGGTTGCTCATGGTGCAAGGGAAGAATAGGGGTGGCATTAGTAGTCCTTTCAACATTTGATCCAACAATCTGATCAAGGTTGAAGTCATCTGACTCCAACTCAAATTCCTCTTCAGACTCATACTCAACCTCCTCAACATGCTCACTAGTTAATCCCTCTATCAAATTCACTTCGAAAGAGTCACTGTCCAACTCCCTTGGCTGCTTTCCCAGATGGAAAACATTCACCTCTTTTATCATATCTCCGAAAGTTAGCTGCATGATCCATTTCTACAGTTGATGATCGCATTCGCTGTGGCTAAGAAAGGACGTCCGAGAATGATGGGTGTCTGTGCTCTGTGATTTTGTACGGGTTGTGTTTCAAGAACAACAAAGTCTACGGGGTAAATGAATTCCCCGACCCGTATTAAAACATCTGTAATCTCTCCCTTGGGAATCTTTACAGAGCGGTCAGCCAATTGTATAGTCATCTGGGTTGGACGAAGGTTGCCTAACCCTAACTGCTGATACACGGAAAAGGGGAGAAGATTGATGCTCGCGCCCAAGTCTAGCAAAGCCCTATTTATGGTGGTCTGCCCTATGATGCAAGAAATGGTAGGGCTCCCTGGATCTTTATATTTCACAGGGATCGGACCATTGAGCAGTTCACTTATGTTGGAAGCCAAGAAGACTTTTTTAGGGACATTTGCTTTTCTCTTTTTGGTACACATTTCTTTCAGAAACTTGGCGTAGGATGGGACTTGTTGAATGGCATCTAAGAGAGGGACATTGATTTGTACTTGGTTAAATATCTCTCTTATCTTCTCCATGTGAGCATTCATCTTATGATTTGTGAGCCTATTTGGGAATGGGACAACAGGCTTATATGTTTGCTCATCAACTTTCTCTTTTCCTTGGGACTGGGAAGTGGATGGTTGTGTGCTTGAAGAAGGACTATCCTGAATTGGTTGAATTAGAACAGAAGGTGGTGGTTTTGACACAGATTTGGGAGACTGATTTGAAACCTTATTATCTACATGTTTCCCAGATCTAAGGATTTGAATGGCTTGGCATTGGCTGGGTCCCAAGTCTTCAACTTCGTGCAGAGGAAAATGGGCTTTGGGATTTGGTACTGGTTGGCTAGGTAACATTCCTTTTTGTCATTCATTCAGAGAATTAGCCAACTGCCCTATCTAGATTTGCAATTTGTTCATGTCCTACTGCTGATTGTTCATCATTGAAGCTTGAGTCTTGGATAAGGTCTCTATCATTTTCTCCAAATCAGAAATTCTCTTATCTGAAGGATTGGGTGGTGGATGATGTTGATACTGGGGCTGAAAATTTGCTTGGTAAGGCACAGGATTTTGATATGACTGGAATCTTGGTGGACTTTGGTATGAATGGACATTTGGTGGGTTCTGGTGGTAAGTCGGTGGATGAGACTAAGCAGGGTATTGTTGTGGAAATGGTTGTCTCGGCTGCTCAGGACCAGACTGACTCCAAGAAAAGTTTGGATGGTTACGCCATCCCGGATTGTAAGTCTTGGAGTAAGGATTGTAAGTGGGTCTGGTGTATGCGGCATTCGTACTCTCCTGAAACATTTGAGTTTGATATACTGGACACTCCTCAAACAGATGATTCAGGTCATGGCAGTAGGTACAACCCGGGTTTACCACAGGTGATGGGTTGACCTGATTAACAGCAGAATTTTCCTTGGACTCTAGCAATTCAATCCTCTTCATTAATTGTGTGATTTTAGCTTCTGCAGCTATCGAGGATCCTATAGAGTGTAAACCAGTTCTGGAAGTTGTGGGTGTGGGTTTCTCAGTACATGACTCCCACTGGACTGTCTTTTCAGCTAAAGCCTCAAAAAGATCCCAACCCTGATCTTCATCCTTCTTTAAAAATTCTCCTTGACACATAGTTTCAAGGAGCGTCTTAGTCTGATAATCAAGCCCATCATAGATAATCTGGCACTGGCGCCATTTTTCTATACCGTGATGGGGACACAGGGCTACTAGGTCTTTGAAGCGCTCAAAGTACTTCCAAAATGGTTCATTTGCTTCTTGTTTGAATTGCATTATATTCTTCCTCATAAGGGCTGTCTTATGGATAGGATAAAACTTTTTAAGAAAGACCTTAACGAAATCATCCCAAGAAGAAATTGAGCTGACTGGGAGATTATAAAGCCACTTCTTAGCAATATCCTTAAGTGCGAAAGGTATAAACCTAAGTCTGACAGCATCTTCGTTCAACTGGGAAATTCTCATCATAAGGCATACTTCTTCAAACTCTCGAATGAAAAAGTATGCATCCTCAGATTCAAGGCCATGGAATCGTGGAAGAGTGTTTATGAACTGGGGCTTTAACTCAAAGTTACTTCCATTTGTGTTTGGGAGGAGAATGCAAGATGGAAGTGATGTGCGAATCGGATAGAACTTGTCTTGCAACGAAACGTTGTTGGTCATGATTGGAATTGTGTCAAGTGGTGGTGTATGTGCTAGTGTAGAAACTCTCACAAGCCTAGCAGAATTCGGATCTCGATACCACTCTTGCATACAATTACACAATCAACGTGCACCGATCACACAGGCGGAAAATGAAAAATAACAATCAAGAAAAAAGAAAAAATCAATCCAAGCTTTCTAGGTTTCCTGGACCTAGACGACTCCGAACTTTAGATCGTCCACAGGAGGTTTGGTGTAGACTTTGACTATAAGCAAATCAGCCAGGGAAGGTCAAGGTTGGTGGGAGGTTTTCCGTCAGAGACGTTCCTTAATTAAGTAACCAGCAACCTTCGGGCTTTCGGCCCTCAACCCCTTTCCTAGACACTGATTTTACAAAAGTCACTTTCTAACACTTTTCCCCCTTAGGACAATCTCCTAAGTGAGTCCGGATGTCCCTAGGGCCAGCGTCTAGCAATTTTTATTTAGAAGCTTAGGATGGTGAGTGCTTGGGAAAATGATTTGTGGGCTAAGGAAAGGGTGATAAAATCCCCACCTTATCTTTTTTATGGGTGATGCCCTTAAAGTTGATTTGTGTAAGTGTACGATATAACAAACAAGGTTCACTCAAAGCTTAATTAAATCAAACAAAGAGTGAGTCCTAGTCTATATACTATGCTTACGTACCTTGCCTCCAGCACTCTTCAACAGTAAATGTAAAGGAATTGAAAGACACGTGCCTAGAATGCAAATGTCTAAACAATTTTTTAACTTTGCAACAAATTTTTTACAGTTGATTTGCAGATATAAGGTGAATCATACAAGATTTTATGTATTGCAGCAGCTGTATTTTGCAGAGAAGCAAGCCCTGCAGAAAAGTGGTCAGTAGTCAACTCCTCCTTGCCGCAATTTTGCGGCAAAAACCCAGAATTTGTGGCAATTCAGAGGGATCCTGGTCTCTGCTTTCGAGAGCAGAGGCCCAGGTCCACTTATATGTTTCTGCAATGCAAAATTTCCTGTTTCTTCAACCTGTAACCTACAACAGAGAAGAAGATTCGTTTAGTTCTTCACTTGAAATAAAAAACCGTTGCTCTCCCCGGCAACGGCGCCAAAAATTTGATTGGGGAAAGATAGTGTGAAGTTATTGCACAAATATTCAATGAAAGAGGAAAGGTTTAGAGTCAACCTCGGTGCTTAGATCACTTCACAATGTATTTAAGATGGTTAATATATCCTTTCCAATCTCCGCTATAGCAATGGCTATACCGGGTCGATCCTCGAGGAGAGCTCACGTTGGAAGTTTTACGGTTCGGAGTGAAGAAATGAAAACGAAGATTCTTCTTTGTTATTTACACGAATGCAAGAAACATGAAAAAGAAAATAGAAGAAGTGGTTGATTTGTGCATGATGGAAAAGAAATCAAAAGAACTTTAGTAAAGTGTATTGCTAAGAGAAAAGAAGCTAGTAAAGAAAATGTTTGGAAGACTTTAGATGAGAAAGTACATGGCTAGCTAACTTTACTTTGCTAACTTACTAAACTCAATGGTGATGCTTGATTGCCTCATGTTGATTCATTGGCTCTTTAGATAGATGTTCAATGATGAACTCTAGGATTGGTACTCAAGGGATGCTAAGTTAGAAGAATCAACATTCATTAAACCATTCAAGACATAACAACAAATTAGCTTGAAGTAAAGAAGTTGTTCTACAAGTAGCACATGTTTGGTGATCCATCTCCATGTTCCATCAAGGCTCTTGTTCTAGACAAGGCTCTAAATAAGACACACATGAGTCATATGGAGTATGTACAAGCATTCACCAAGGGAAAGCAACTCTACTTCCTTGGTAAGTAAAAGAAACTCTCACAACGCAAGTATAAAGATAAGCAATCATTCAAAGAGATAGAAGTTAGATATGTAAGTTGTTAGCTAGCCATGCAATAGAAATTTAGCTATCCATTACACAAGTAACAAAGCAACACTTCATGATATAAAGCAAAGAGAAGTCAAGCAATGAAAATGCAAGAAAGCAAAGTAAGTAAAGCAATGCAAAGTAAAACGTACTAGAATTTGCAAAGAGAAGACGAAGCTTTGATTAAACCTTGTTACAAGTAATGTCACCTCCTTGATTACAAGATTTCAACAGCACTCACTCTCTCTCTTTGACAAAATCTCTAGGAGGAAGAAGATGGAGACTAAAACCTAGGAGAAAACTAAAACAAAAATACAAGAGTTTCCCTAGTTCTCTCTTCTCTCTTCTCTTTTTGTTCGTGCAGACCCTGGTCCTCTATTTATAGCCCTCAGTGAGAAGGATCTAGAGCCCTGGCCGTTGGCGCAAAATCTGGGCTCCAACAGACTCCTAACTGCCGCAGATACGCGGGAAAAACCAGGATTTGGCGGCAAAATCTGGGCCGTTGAGGCCAGATTTTCTGTTGTGAGTTAGTTGCGAGGTTGTTATCCACGTGGCCTTCTGGAAGATCGAGTTGGCGCGCGGATCTCTCCTGATTCTAGATTCAAATCTTGGGCTCTTTTGGGCTTTGAATTTATCTCTTTAATTATTACTAATTAAAGAGATTTTTGGGTTTTTTTTCTCTTTTAAGTTGTGGACCTGCAAAAATAGAGAGAAAAAGGATTAAAAATCACATTTTTATATACAATATGCATGGTATGGAAGTGGTAAAATATGCAAATATGTATAACAATCAGAGCTCTTCACAGGGAATTCGGGCTCACTCTTAGTTACACATAGTGTGTTAAATTGAGTTTTAAATTCTACATCATTTGTCCTAGATTAGCTAGTACATCTATTCACCTCTCTCTAAGTGTATTTCAATTGGTATCAGAGCCTACGCTCCTGCTATTTGGTTTAACCACCTAGGAGTGAGATCTTGAATAGTTAATCTAGATTTGCATTTCCACACATATTATTTATACACTCATGAATTTTCTTGCCCCTTCCATGTATAATGTTACCAACATCAATATGTAGAAGTTTAAGATGAGTGCATACCTTAAATTCCTAGGATCACATGTTTACCTTGCCACTATTAAGAAATCTTATCTTGGTAAAGACAAGCATATAGAAGCTAATGCACAAGCCTTAGTGGCACTTAGGCACATACTTAGCAAAGATCAATTTTTTATAGTTTCTTATTGTGATTCCTGTAGGATCTAAAAATTATGTCAATTCAACACTAAAACAAAGATAATTACTGTTAAATAAAATAACTTGTAAGAAAGAAAATAAATCTTAGAAAATATGCAAATACAAACACAAGAGATTTTATCCTGGTTCGGTCCTCTTGACCTATGTCCAGCTCCTAAGTAACCAGCTTGAGATTTTCCTTATCCTTATTTTGTACACACAAAATCAACTTCTTATACACCACTTGACAAAATAACCTTTGCCAAATCCTTTCAACTCTTCTCTACACCAAGAAGACAATCTCCTTGTACACCTCTTCTCTACACAAGAAGATAACCTTGTACAATACTCCTCTTTGAGTGATTACAAAATAAATTATAAGCCTTGAGACTTACATGTGATTGTGAACAAGAACTCTTATAGGTGGACTCTTAGAATTCTTCACAATGGGATTGGAATTGTGTGAAAAAGTGAGAGTGAAAACTAGTTTTCTGGAAAACAGAATTTTTCAACAGAGTTTGGATAGAAAACTAATCATTTGAATTGGTGTGTTTAGCCTAGGACAACATTCCTATTTATAACTAAAATCAATGGTCAGTTAGGGAAGTTATTAAGTCAAATTTGAATATCAGAACGTTGAATAAATACCAGAAAATCAATAACTGTTTAACAGTCAGAAATTGTTATAAGTCGACTAGGGTAGGAAGTAAGTCGACTAGAATAGGCAATTTTGACTGAGTTAGTCGACTAGCAGAAGGGATCAGTCGACTATCAGATATATGATACAGATATGCAAGTCTCTGAAAATTACTATTAGTCGACTTATAGAATAGGGTAGCCGACTAATATTGATTACAGTCAACAAACAGAAAGTGGATATCTTTTCTTGACAGAACTTAGTCGACTATAGACTTATGATAAGTCGACTAGCAACTGTATTAGTCGACTATAGGAAGGATCAAGTCGACTAATAAGACTATTTTGTGTGTGTGATCAAGGCTTTTAACAAATATCTAAAAATACACAAAAATAGTACAAATTACATTTGTTATCATCAAAATAAGTTCCTACATTCTCCCTTTTTGATGATGACAATGTGTGTATGCACAAGCTCCCCCTATAGAGAAACTCTCCCTGTAGAAAACAGGTTATAACAAATATAGATAACAAGTGTTCTCCTCCTGCATCATGGCATACATATATATTTTTAAGTGTTAGAAATAACTTATATCATCAAGATTCTCTTTTCTTTCTATGGTACCTATAAAATAAAACATTTAAAAGGTACTCATTATAACAAAACTTAAGTAAATTAGTCTTTAGGATTCCAAACCCAATTTAGATTTGGTTTTCATCTGTTAGTATAAATACAATTGCATGAATTACATATATGATGTAGATATGATGCAATATAAGCATTTTTATCCATATTATTAGACTTTTAGGAATCCAAATATATTTATACTTTGATGTCATGGTCTTCTTAACAAAAAAATTATCATTATTCTTTTTGTAGACATGTGTAGTTCTTTCAACATTATTTTTTGAACAACTAAGACCAATATGCTTATCTTTAAAAATCCAAGTCCAAAATGATTATATGAAATCTTTTGATATGACAATATATCATTTAAATTTTCTTTTTCTTTATTAAACTTTGTCACTTTATTCAAAAGTTCTTCATACTTAATTTTGAAACTGATCATTTCTTTATCTAAAATAGAAATTCTAGCACTTAAAGAAATAGTTTCTTTTTGAAGTAAAGCATTCTCTTTTAATAAATTCTCATTTCCCATTTTAAAGATAATATAACTTTTTCAAAGTCATCTTTTTGAGAATTTACAGAAGAAATTTGAGAAATATAAATAGAATTTTCTTTGTTGAGTCTTTCATTTTCCTTTGATAAAGACTTATTTTTAATCTTTTCATTCTTAAGATCATCGTATAACTCATGAAATGCATCAATAGTTCAGTATATTGTACCTCATCTTCTCCTTGAGCCGTAAAATAAACATTGGCATGCTCAGTGGCTTCTTCTTCATCTGAGGAAGATGAGTCACTATTCTCCTATGATGCTTGATAATCTTTCTTCTTTTTGAACTTTTTACTCTTAAATTTTTCTTTATTTTTTAGCAATGGGCAATCCTTCTTTATATGATCTGTTTTATTACAATTAAAACATGTAGGATTAAACTTACCTTACTTCAAGAACTTTCTGAATTTTCTTAAGAGCATTGTCATCTCCTCTTTATCATCATCTGAATTTCCATATCTGAGGATGCATGGAAGGTAAGTACTTTCTTCATTGATTGAAGTTGAAGTTTATCATTCTTCCGATCTTCAAGTTGCACTTCATATGCCATTAAATTACCAATAAGGTTTTCTAATGATATTGTTGAGAGATCATTTACTTTTTCTATTGCAGTGATTTTTTTCCCAATCTGATGTGAGTACACGAAGAACCTTTCTAACTTTTTTCACTTGAGTATATTCCTTTCCAAGGGCTACTAAGGAATTTGTAATGTTCGTAAATCTTGTAATCATTTCTAAAATTATTTCGTTCTCCTTCATTTTGAAAATTTCAAACCTGTGAACAAGAACAAAAGTTTTAGATTCTTTAACCTTATTTGTAGCTTTGTAGGTTACCTGTAAAATCTACCATATTTGATTTGCAGATCTGGCCATTGACACACGATTGAATTCTTTTTTGTTCAAGGCACAGTAAAGTGCGTTCATTACATTGGCATCTAGGTTGGCGGACTTCTTTTGTTCTTCATTCCACGCATTGTAATTGGTGGTCGGCTTGGTGTATGATACTTCTACTATGTTCCATAGTTCATAGTTGAGTGATTGCAAGTAGATCTTCATTCTACACTTCTAGTAGTTATAGTTTGATCCATCAAATAATGGTAGACGTTGTGTAGAATGTCCTTCTCTGAATTGTGATGAAGGAAACTCCATTGCCATCCTTGTAGGGTGTTCACCGGGTATACAGGGCTCTGATACCAATTGTAGCATCTAAAAAATATGTTAACACAACACTAAAACAAAGATAATTAGCGTTAAATAAAATAACTTGCAAGAAAGAAAATAAATCTCAGAAAATATGCAAACGCAAACACAAGAGATTTTATCCTGCTTCGGTCCTCTTGACCTACGTTTAGTCCCCAAACAAAACTCGCTTAAGATTTTTCTTATCCTGATTTTGTACACCTAAAATCAACTCCTTGTAAATCACTTAATAAAATAACCTTTGCCAAATCCGTACAACTCTTCCCTACAACCAAGAAGACAATTTCCTTGTACACCTTTTCTCAACACCAAGAAGATAACCTTGTACAATACTTCTCTTTGAGTGATTACAAAATAACCTATAAGCCTTGAGACTTGTATATGATCGTGAGCAAGAACTCTTATACGTGGACTCTCAGAATTCTTCACAATGAGATTGGAATTGTATGAAAAGTGAAAGTGGAAACTAGTTTTCTGAAAAACAGAAATTTTCAACAGAGTTTGGATAGAAAACTAATCATTTGAATTGGTGTGTTTAGCCTAGAACAACATCCCTATTTATAGCTAAAATCAATGATCAGTTAGGGAAGTTATTAAGTCAAATTTGAATATCAGAACGTTGGATAAACACCAGAAAACCAATAACTGTTTAACAGTTAGAAACTGTTATAAGTCGACTAGGGAAGAAAGTAAGTCGACTAAAATAGGCAATTTTGAGTGAGTTAGTCGACTAGCAGAAGGGATCAGTCGACTATCAGATATATGATACAGATATGCAAGTCTCTGGAAACTACTATTAGTCGACTTATAGAATAAGGTAGTCGACTAATATTAATTACAGTCAACAAACAGAAAGTGGATATTTTTTCTGGACAGGACTTAGTCGACTATAGACTTATGATAAGTCGACTAGCAACTGTACTAGTCGACTATAGAAAGGGTCAAGTCGACTAATAAGACTATTTTGTGTGTGTGATCAAGGCTTTTTACAAATATCTTAAAATACACAAAAATAGTACAAATTATATTTGTTATCATCAAAATAAGTTCCAACAATTTTGCTTTTGCAGTGTGAAATACTTTGACCTCTCCCGAGTTACAAACGACAAACAATGTGGAGAAAGAATCTTGTGGAGAAGAGTCCGAGAAATCTTGTTTTATGGTCCAAGGAAATGACTCCCTTGAGGTAATTTCAGATACTCAATTAGATGATAGTGCTAGTTTTTCTTATGATGATAACATGAGTGCACATACATTAAATGAAGAACTATCTACGTTTTGTGAAAACTTGCTTTCAAAGTATAAAGCTTTGATAAGCAAGAGTTTAAAATTAAAAGAAGAAAATAAAAAAAAATTTTCAAAGATAAATATGGTCTTACAAGAGAGGGTTGAGATTTCAAGTAAAAGAGACTCCTTGAAAACTTAACTTGACCATGCTTTAAAAGAAAACAAAATTTTAAAGAATAAAAATGATTGTGATGATGTTTTGAAGAAAAATAAGGTTTTATCTTCAAAACTTGAAATTATTTTAAAAGAGAATGATTCTTTGAAAATAAAATTGTTTTAATTTCAAAAGAACTAGATTTAGTTTCAAAGAAAAATATTTCTTTGAAAAATAATTTTGATTCCCATGTTTATCATGCTACTATAGAATCATCTTCTATTGACAAAAATGTTGCGTTCTCCATTTTTTCTTCAATCATTGAAAATGATATTTGTATTTTGAAGAAAAGTGAAGATTGTTTGGGCTCCACTTTTAGCCAATGTGTCATGAACCACACACGTTTGGAATCTATGTTTTGAAAGAAACATACCCACATTTTCATGCATACCATTCGTGGCATAAACATGCTTCTCATATTCACACACATGGCACTATGTATGCTCATGTGCACACTTGTACATATTGTGGACATACGGGCCACCTTGCAAAGTTTTGTTATGATAGAATAAATGTTTCAAATTTTGCAAATACATTTGTTTGGGTTAGGAAAGGTGCTAACCCTCATGGATCCAAGAAAGTGTGGGTACCAAAATCCACCCTTATTGTATTTGATGTAGGTGTGGGCTCTCACTTGACGTGAGGGATTGGTGCCTTGATGGTGGATGCGATCCGACCCTAAAGATCATATATTTGGATGCATCACTTTCAAGGGATGTTTGGTGGAAGGACCACCATGGTTTGGAGACCTAGAGATTGATTCATATGGCTTGGTAACTATCTCTAAACTCCTATTTTACTTTACAGGCTTTTACATTGATAATTTTTAGCATGTTGTGATTTTTATGCTCATTTGTTAAATGCAATGTTATTAGACATGTGATAAAAATAAATAGTCTTTGAGATACACCCATGTTCATATGGATATACACTTTATGTTCTCAGTATTATTTAACTACTATGTATATACTAGTTCTATAACACGTACATTTGGCCTAATGATCATGTTTGTTCTGTACTTCATATGGGTACCAAAACTTGTATTTATACTTGTACAAATAGTGAGCTACAATTGATTATTATATGTTTGTGCTTCATTGCTCATTTGTACTCATCACATGTACATGTATAACCTAGTTTTGATGATTCTTTCATTCATACTTGTTTTTCATATTTTTGTACATGTTTTCATAAAAATGTGTTTATCTTCATATATATGTCAATTTTGTCCAAAACTTTTGCTATACATGTCTATCCTAGAGTCACTTGATTTTTATGCAATATTCTATTATGGACTCATTTATATTGGGATATATTTGTATACTCTAGTTTAGACAAAACATACATATGCCTTGAAGTTTGCTTTGTTTTGATGTAAATTGAATTTTTATGATGTTCACGTTTATAAAGGAACTTCATGTGAGCTTCATTACCTATCTCCATGATTATACTTACTACATGATTTTGCACTCTACAACATCTTGTTTACTCATGATATTGGATTCATGATAATCTTTTGTGTTTTATAGACTTTAAGTGTCAATTATTGTGTGATTTTCATGTTCTCATGGATATATTCATATTTTATTTCTTCCTTGAAGGATTTTGTACTATTTTTAAAATAATTTATAAAACTAGTCTTTATTCTTCAATTGGTAGAGTTTTCAAATATGTTAAAATATTTTCAAATCATAATTTTTAAAAATCCTACCAACTTAAGGGCGGTTGGATTGGCGACCATGCCTTGTATACCTTATTGAATATCTTTTAAACTTGTGCATGAATAGGATGGTAGGTATGAGTTATACACATGATCTTCATGAAATTTTATTTTTGTATACTCATATATGTTTCTTAGATATGTATGCTTCAAATTTCAATTGGTATTTCTATTTTTTTACATACATATATTGTAAATTCACCTAGAGGGGGGGTGAATAGGTGATGGCTAGTCTAATGGTCACAAAATACGGAATTAAAAACTATTTAATGCAAACTAAAAACTTATTACACTAAACACCAAGTATAACACAAGAGTGTAGCCGAATTCCCCGTGAAGGGCTCTGGACTAACTCCTCAAGATTCCTCTAAATAAGAGTTGAGGTGCCGCGTTGGCTCTCTTGGTTAAATACAAGCGTTAACAAACAATCCCCAAGCATATACAATAAGCACACAATGTATATCAAGCATATAATGATAAAGACAATATGAGCATGCAAGATATAAACAAGCAAGAGATAGAGAGAGCAATCGCAAACACGGGATATTTGTTTCAAGGTTCGAGCACACTTGCTCTACATCCCCGCCTTCACACTTGAAGGATTTCCACTATAATCCGATCCCACCGGATCACTTGGTGACGCAACACCTACAAGGAGTTCCCACTAGAACTCTTGGACTCTCTAGTCCCGTACACACCGCAAGCACACTAGCTCGCCGAGGCCGCACCTCAAACAAAGAGTTCACACACGAACTCGAAACACCGCGAACCCGCAAGTCCGCCTCCTCAAAGACAAAGATGGAACTTTGGTGATCACAACACTTTGATCACCTAAAATCCTCTCACAACAAATCCCTATAGGTAAATATAGCAATGGATGGCTCAAGTGTTGTGTGAGAAAACCAGGATGGAATTTGTGGAAGAAAACTCAAGCAAATCACTTTTAAACACTCTTGATAAACTCCCCTTTTAATTGGAAATATTTGCTCTCTGAACAAGTGGGAAAAGCTCTGAAAAGAGTTGAAAAAACTAGCTCAAAAACCACTTGAAAATCTTGTAGAAAACAGCCCCCAAAAGCCCTACTTTATAGAGCTAGAAAAACTAGCCGTTGGAGCCAGGTGGGCCTGACGGTCGATCGCCCGGTCGACCGCCAACGGTCAGATTTCTGACCGTTCTGACCGTTGGGGCAGCGGTCGACCGAGACCCTGGAACAGAGAGCAGGTCTCTCTGCCGGTCGACCGGCCCGGTCGACCGGGGCTTTCCAGAGAGCAGAAGCTCTCTGGCGGTCGACCGGGTCGGTCGATTGGCCCTCCAGCAAAGGCTGGCGTGCACGTCTGTGCACGTTGGTCGACCGTTCCGGTCGATCGGTAGAAGCCAGGACAGAAATTCTGGGATTAAAAACTTGGTTATATTTGACTCAATAAAATCCCATAAAATCATGAAAAATCTACAAAAATGGTTTTAACATTATACTTTGATAATCAAACATGCTTGCACAAAATCAAGACATGTTATAAATAATTTGAACTATTTTTGTAACGTAGAAATTTTGGCTAAAAACGAAAACTGTATTTTTTCAAAATTGGTTTTTCCAAAACTTCTCCAAATACAAAAAATAAGATATTTAAATAACTTTTAAAGCATAGAGTGTATGGATATGATCCACTACACATACATGGTGAAATATCTATGTTTTTGACATTAAGCTCTAAATTTGGTTTTGGTTAAATACATGTAAACTTTGAATACCAAAAACCAAACCGGTATTTTCAAAAAGAAAACTCTTTTGTATTTTTCCAAAATAAAAATTCTTTTATGAAAAACTTATCTAAATCAAGAGTGTGTGTGTGTGTAAGATATACTTGAGCAATCCACCAACTATTCTATCCTTTACATTTTAACTAAAACAAAATCTTATTAAAAACAAACCTAGACACAAGTCTTGATCTTGAAGTCTTCACTTGAAGTCTTCCATCTTCTTGACTTGGTCCGAAACACGATCCATAGAGCTAGACTCCTCTTGAGTACTTGATGTGGTCTTGATGCACAAGCTCTTGAATCAAACCATGCTAGCTCCAAAACTTGACTTTAAATCCTTTGATGAAGCTACAGACCTACTAAGATCTTGATCATGAATCTATCATTAATTAAACACAAGATCATTAGTACTATAACTACATGAGTTAATCATCATCAAAACTAGAGTGATGGGCCTTTGAGCCAATAATCTCCCCCTTTTTGATGATGACAAAACTCATGAAGTTATATATGCATGGATTAAAGTAAAGCTTTAAGGAAGCTCCCCCTTAACTCATGCATAACAATAAACAAATAAATATGCAATGAAAGCTCATAAACATGTATGCAAATATAAGGAGATAAACATGCTAATTAAACATAAAACAAATCAAATTCTTTTTCTCCTATGTGTAATACAAAACATATATGCATAAACATAAATCCTTCTCCCCCTTTATGAATAAAGCAAGGAAAACATGCATATATATACCAAATACTTCTCTAATACTTCTCACCATTTTTTTCAATCATCAACAAAGGGGTTAAAATAAAAACAAATCTTCTCCCCCTTTTTGTTCGAAACAAAGAAACAATAAAGGGTTGAAACCAAATCAATCAATAAAGGATATATGCGATATACATTCATGAAGAGGAAGACGTTAAGTTAACTTCCCTACAT
Source organism: Agave tequilana (assembly GCA_038442645.1). NCBI lineage: Eukaryota > Viridiplantae > Streptophyta > Magnoliopsida > Asparagales > Asparagaceae > Agave > Agave tequilana. Next base: position 89,927 of record JAVJIF010008871.1, on the reverse strand, counting down.
ATATGCATTACATGATGAAGGGATGACAAGCCCTAATTCACATAACACATAATATGCAATGCATAAGAGGAGATGTGAAGCTCCCCCTACACACGTGTACCGCATAAAGAAGAGTTGTCAAGCTCCTCAATATAAGATACACTCAACATGAATTCATATGTAGAAGAGATGTTAAGCTCCTCTTGCATATAGGCAATACAAATCAAAACATTTTAATTTTCTCATATAAAAACAAAATTTTGAATTATCCTCAATAAAACAAATTTTGAGATATCTTGTAATCAAATTTTAAGATATTATATAAACAACAAAATTTTAAAGGTACCACTTGTAAATCAAATTTTAAGATACCAATTTTGTAAGTAATCATTACAAATTTCAAATTTTATTCAAAATAGAAATTGTAAATTGTAAATTACTGTAAATTATTTTGATACCAATTCCAATCAATAGATACTAATTGAAGATTATTGCAAATATTTGATATCAATAAAAAATACCAATTGTAAGAAAATGCATAAGCTTATATAAAGATACCAATTGAGAAATCAATTGAAAATTAAGATTTGAATTAAGCTTAGCATAAACAAATTATGTGCTTTAAACATGTAAATCGAGTTTAATTCAAGCACAAATAAATCATATATATGTATGAGAATGAAAATACCAATAGAAATTAATATTATTTGAAATGAAACATACATATATAGGAAACAAAATATGAGTATATACAAAATGAAAATACCAATTGAGATCAAGTATATAACTCATAACCTACCAAATTGAAGAATAAATAACTAGTTAAATTAATTTTTGAAAAACTAGTTAAAGATCCTTCAAAAACATGAAACCAAAATATATGTTTTTCATGAAACATACTAAATACACAAAATTCAACACTCAAAGTCCATAAAGCTCAAAATGATCATGAAACATAGTCATGAATAAACAAAATAAAGTGTGAGTGCACAAAAATTATGTAATTAGCATTTTTCATGAAGATAATCAATAAAGCTCAAAACAAATATTATTTTATCAATCAAAACAAAATGAAAATACATTTTTCATTTAAACATAACTTCTAGGTATATGCATGATTTATCCAAAACTAACAATATGCATACATATCCCAAACATAAAAAGAGTCCATAATATATATTGCATGAAGGCAAATGACTCAAGGGGTATACATGTATATTTATTAGATTTGAATACAAAATACATATACATGAAGCAAAACATGAAAATTGGCAAAACAAGTGTAAATGAGAGAATCATCAAAACTAGGCTATACATGTGTATATAGTGAGTACAAATGAACAATGAAGTGCAAACATATATGAATCAATTTGTTGCTCACTACTTGTACAAGTATACATCTAAGTTTTGATAAAAACTACATTTAAACTAGTATTTATCACATGAAGCACAAAACATGAACGTGCTAAAGAAATCATCAATGAAAAGCATGTAAACTAAATTAGGAGTTTTAGAGATAGTTACCAAACCAAAGAACTATGCTCTAATTCTCCAAACAATGGTGGTTGTCCCATCAAACCTCCTTGATAGCGGTGCATTAAAAATATGTCCATCATGCCCATATGCAACCACCACCAAGGCACCATCCCTCTCACGTTTTGTGAGAGCCCTCACCTACATCAAAAACACAAGGTGGGAATTTTGGTACCCATTTACTTTTGGGTCCTTGGGGGTTAGTCTTGTAAGGAACCCAAACATTTTTCTTATTAGCAAAATTAATATGATGTATCTTATCAAAATAAAACTTTACTAAATAGCCTTTGCGGCCACAATGTGTACATTTGTACACCTTAGGATGCATATGAGTGTGAGTGTGGTCATGGCGTGCAAAGTGTGCATATGCATGAGGGTGATGTGCATGAATATGTAGAGCTTATTTCTTTGAAAATAAAGACTCCAATCTAGAGTGGTTAAATGTACATGTGCTCAAAGTTGAGCTCAAACAATTTATTTTATTTTTCAAAACATTAATCTCATTTTGATCTATGGTGGCATGTAAAGCATGGTGAGATATAGAATCATTTTTCTTATTCTTTTTAGAAACATTTACTTTTTCTTTTTCAACAATTTTTCTTTTTAAAGAAGTGTTTTCATGCAAAGCAACTTCTTTTTGTTTTTCCACAAAAATAATTTCATTTTTTAAAGAAGTATTTCCTTCACATAAATCATTCAATTTAGACATCAAGTAAACATTCTCATTTTTCAAATTTTTATTTTCTTTTTCAAAACATGCAATTTTATTTTTAAAAGACTCATTTTCTTTTAAAACATTTTCAAATTTTGTTTGAAAAGAATCCTTTTCTTTTGACATGCAATCAATTTTATTTTTCATTTTCTTATTATCTTTTCTAAGCATGTCATAGTTTTCTAAAAGTTGTTGATAAAAAGAAGTAAGCTCATCATAAGTCATGTCAACATCTTCATCTATCTCGGATTCGGTAGTTACCTCAAGGGGGTTATCCCTTGGACCATGTAGCACACGTTGGAAACGTCACTTCCGACATCCGAGTCGCTCCCCGCATAGTATTGTTCATTTTCGCCAAGGGAGATCAACGAGTTCCAAACTACAAAAGCCGAGTCAATGTTAGCAACCCTACATAAATAATCATTGTTTAGGGTACTCTTCAAAGCATGAATGGCTTTTGAGTTAGCCTCAATATACTTGCTATTATTAACATATGAATCATTAATGGTAGCAAGATAAACATGAATGCCTAGACCTTTGAGGAACAAAGACATCTTAACCTTTCAAGTTTGGATGTTAAGAATGTCAAAGGTGGGAGGTGTCATGAAGTCCATGGTGTATGTACAAATATTATGATTAGCCTAAAAATGAGGATCTTTAACTCTAGGTTGTAAGACCCAAATCAAGAGCACTTGGCTCTGATACCAATTGTAAATTCACCTAGAGGGGGTTGAATAGCTGATGGCTAATCTAATGGTCACTAAATGCAGAATTAAAAACTATTTAATGCAAACTAAAAACTTATTACACTAAACACGAAGTATAACACAAGAGTGTAGCCGGATTCCCGTGAAGGCTCTGGACTAACTCCTCAAGATTCCTCTAAATAAGAGTTGAGGTGCCGCGTTGGCTCTCTTGGTTAAATACAAGTATTAGCAAACAATCCCCAAGCATATACAATAAGCACACAATGTATATCAAGCATATAATGATAAAGACAATATTAGCATGCAAGATATAAACAAGCAAGAGATAGAGAGAGCAATCGCAAATACGGGATATTTGTTTCGAGGTTCGAGCACACTTGCTCTATATCCCCGCCTTCACACTTGAAGGATTTCCACTATAAACCGATCCCACCGGATCACTCGGTGCCGCAACACCTACAAGGAGTTCTCACTAGAACACTTTGACTCTCTAGTCCCGTAAACACCGCAAGCCCACTAGCTCGCCGAGGCCGCACGTCAAACAAAGAGTTCACACACGAACTCGAAACACCGCGAACCCGCAAGTCCGCCTCCTCAAAGACAAAGATGGAACTTTGGTGATCACAATACTTTGATCACCTAAAATCCTCTCACAACAAATCCCTATAGGTAGATATAGCAATGGATGGCTCAAGTGTTGTGTGAGAAAACAAGGATGGAATTTGTGGAAGAAAACTCAAGAAAATCACTTTTAAACACTCTTGATAAACTCCCCTTTTGATTGGAAACATTTGCTCTCTAAACAAGTGGGAAAAGCTCTGAAAAGAGTTGGAAAAACTAGCTCAAAAACCACTAGAAAATCTTGCAGAAAATAGCCCCAAAAGCCCCAATTTATAGAGCTAGAAAAACTAGCCGTTGGAGCCAGGTCGACCGCCCGGTCGACCGCCAACGTTCAGATTTCTGACCGTTGGGGCAGCGGTCGACCGAGACCCTGGAACAGAGAACAGGTCTCTCTGCCGGTCGACCGGCCCGGTCGACCGGGGCTTTCCAGAGAGCAGAAGCTCTCTGGCGGTTGACCGGGTCAGTCGACCGGCCCTCCAGCAAAGGCTGGCGTGCACGTCTGTGCACGTCGGTCGACCGTTCCGGTCGACCGGCAGAAGCCAGGACAGAAATTCTGGGATTAAAACTTGGTTATTTTTGACTCAATAAAATCCCATAAAATGATGAAAAATCTACAAAAATATTTTAACATTATACTTTAATAATCAAACATGCTTGCACAAAATCAAGACATGTTATAAACAATTTGAACTATTTTGTAACTTAGAAATTTTGGCTAAAAACGAAAACTGTATTTTTTCAAAAATGGTTTTTCCAAAACTTCTCCAAATTCAAAAAACAAGATATTTAAACAACTTTTAAAGCATAGAGTGTATGGATATGATCCACTACACATACATGGTGAAATATCTATATTTTTGACATTAAGCTCTAAATTTGGTTTTGGTTAAATATATGTAAACTTTGAATACCAAAAACCAAACCGGTTTTTTTCAAAAAGAAAACTCTTTTGTATTTTTCCAAAATAAAAATTCTTTTATGAAAAACTTATCTAAATCAAGAGTGTGTGTGTGTGTGTGTAAGATATACTTGAGCAATCCACCAACTATTCTATCCTTTACATTTTAACTAAAACAAAATCTTATTAAAAGCAAACCTAGACACAAGTCTTGATCTTGAAGTCTTCACTTGAAGTCTTCCATCTTCTTGACTTGGTCCAAAACACGATCCATAGAGCTAGACTCCTCTTGAGTACTTGATGTGGTCTTGATGCACAAGCTCTTGAATCAAACCGTGCTAGCTCCAAAACTTGACTTTAAATCCTTTGATGAAGCTACACGCCTACTAAGATCTTGATCATGAATCTGTCACTAATTAAACACAAGATCATTAGTACTATAACTACATGAGTTAATCATCATCAAAACTAGAGTGATGGGCCTTTGGGCCAACATATATAAGATTTGATTGTGCTTGTTTTATAATGCCTTTACACATTTTTACATTTTTTTAAAGTATAAATTATGTTTATGTTAAGCTTGATTTTGTTCTAAATATTAATTGGTATCTTTACAAGCTTATAGATTGATTTCAAATGGTATTTATTTGGAATCAAAATGTACTTCATGTTTCACCTTAAATTGGTATCAAATCTACTATTGGTATCTCAAAAATTTTGTTTCTCTAGAAATGGTATCAACATTTATTTTTGTCAACTACTATTTGATTCATTGATATCATAATTCATTTTGTTGACTTCAAGAAATTTCAAAATTTTGTTTTAAAAGTGGTTTCAAAATTTATTGATATGTATTGCCTATATGCAAGGGGAGCTTAATATCTCCTCTATATATAGATTCATGTTGAGCGTATTACACATATAGTAGAGCTTGTTGATTAGTCTCTAAAACTGTATATTTTATACAACATCTTCACATCTATTTAATATTAAATTCTGCTAATAATACCTCTCTTGTATGTTTCTTGGGCCATGGTATGCAATGAAGAAGAAGACCCAAAATCACCATTTAATTGGTGATTAAAGACCTATAAAAATAGCAATTGACTTAGGAGGGTGATTCTGTCAAAATCAGGGACTTAAAACCAAAAACCGGGACATGTAGCCGATAGGGGGGCGACAGGACAGCGCACGAAAGGCATCCTAATTATACGAAACCTTGAAGAACAGTGGTTTTGTATAATTAGGTCTATTGCTCCGATACGGATACCTCCCACTGATCTTGCCCCTACCTTGCCGATTAACTTGTGGCCAGATTCTGACAATGTACCCCCGTGGATAGTCTAAGCAATTAGGAGTCGTCTAGGTCTAAGTCAATTCTAGCATAAGCTTGTTTTTTTTTTCTTTTTCTTTATTTGTTTGTTTGTTTGTTTTTCTTTCTTATAAATTGTGAAATGGATTTTAACAACAAGTTTTTCAATCATAATATGAATCCATATTTCACCCTGACCTTATTTGACTCGGATAACTCCGACCTGACTATGTATAACATGAACCAACCATATATGCTGGGTTGGGATTCCCCGACTCAATATGACCCATATCCCCAATCTTATGACCATAATTTTCAAAATAATTTCAACTCTTCACAGAGTCAATGGGGATTCACCTCTCCTGAGTCAAATTTTCAATCACCTTGTCCACAATATTTATTCCCATTTGTTTCATGTATATACACATTCACGATGCATTGAGGACAATGCATGAGATAAGTATGGGGAGGGTTTACTAACATAGGTTGTTTTAAATTTTTTTTCTTTTACACTTCTTTTTAGAAACTTTTTAAAATTTTCTTTTGTATAAAAACTCTTTTTTTTTCTTTTTACAAAACTTTTTGACATAAGGAAAATAGTTTTGATTTATTTTTAAAAAAATTAAGATTATCTTAGGAATTAGGAAGACCTAAATTTATGAAATTTTAAACTGAGTGAAAATAATAGATCGTGTTTAAATTTTAGGATAAGAAATTAAGATTGGAAAGATAATTTGATCTTAAATATTTTGCCTTAGATTTATGCACTTGACACTTACACATTTTTTGGGATTGAAAAAAGACTGATAATGCCATAAAATATATATATAACAAAAAAAAGGTGATGATAATAAAAATCACTTATTGAAGCTGGGTAATTATGCCTCAGGAAGTATGATTATTCACGTCTAAAAAGATGAAAAAATCAAAATAATCTCCTTTAGTTTTGTGGCCTTATTTACTCAAGTTCTTAAGTCTGAGGGATGTTTTCTCATCTGGTGCCCTAAGATCATCTGGTTTGGGAGTCAATGGCTAAAGGCTCGCTATCCGGATAATTAAGAAAGCCTAAGAAAACTAAGGGAAGAAAAACCTAAAAATAATAAAAAAATAAAAATATATATGTACACAAGTCAATGGCATGAAAGTAAGAGTCGATATCCCAAAAATCTTCACAGTTCACAAAGTGCATATTTTTCTATGAGTTTTATGAAAGATCAAAGAGTCAATTCAATTTTAAATTCTTACATTTAATTTATAACAAGATTTTGCTTTTTGAGTTAGTTTAAGGAAGAATAATTTCTGATTAACCTATGACCTTAGATCACTTATATTTTCGCAAAAATACTTCAACATTTTTCTCTATTTCAAAATGCGTTTTCAAAATACTAACATTTGATTTCTTTTTTTATGGATTTTGTGGGTGTAATCCGCTGAAAACCCTCAGGAGAGAAAACTCCTCCTCTAGGGAAAACCTAGAGGTTTAACGGCTTGTTGCACATGCTCAGTGCAATCGCGTCACCTGCGAAAGTGGTGTAATAATCTCCTTAGTTTTTTGTTTTACTCGAGACGAGCAAAAGATAAGTATGGGGGTGTGATTAGTCTCTAAAACTGCATATTTCATACCACATCTTCACATTTATTTAATATTAAATTCCGCTAATAATACCTCTCTTGTATGTTTCTAGGGCCATGGTGTGTAATGAAGAAAAAGACCCAAAATCACCATTTAATTGGTGATTAAAGGCCTATAAAGATAGCCATTGACCTAGGAGGGTGATTCTGTCAAAATCAGGGACCAAAACCCAAAACCTGGACATGCAGCTGACAGGGGGACGATAGGAGAGCGCATGACAGGCGGCCGCGCGCGCACGGCCATACGGGCACGGTCGTACCCGTACTTTGGGACAGGGTTTGTCCCCTAGCCCCCCTTTCCCCTGGTGCCTATAAATATCCCCTGGGGTTCTTTTTCAGGGGGATATACAGAGAGTAGTGTAGTTTTTTCATGTTGTAGTTTAGGGTAGTTTAGTTTAGGTTAGTTCTTCTTCTTCCTCTTTGTATTTTTCCTTTCTTGTAGATCTTATAATAGGAGAGAGAGTGGTATATAGTTGGAAAGCAAGAGTTCTTGTAATAGAAAGTGACAATCTATGAAAGGTTCTCTCTTTACCTCTCTTTATTTTCTTCTCTCTAACTCCTTTTACATGTTTAGTTAATTTTCTCTCATGGCAACTAACTACTAACCACTAGATAACTTCTTATTTGATAACCATATGAATTTAATAGCCTCTACTTGGCCTTGCTCTTGCAAGAGCCATTGATGGCTCACGATGATGGATCTAACGCTCTAACATCCTAGCTCCCTAACAAGTTAACATTACTTTACTCCATGCTTACTCTTGTTTAGTTTTAATGGTTTAAGTGTAGCTTACTCTATATTTATTGAGTTTGGATGTGATGAGTTAACACATGGGTCATGCTTTGAAACGCTCGTGAGCCAAGGACTAGTGATGGCTAATGATACATGTGAGATAACTATCACTAAGAGGTTAGCATGTTGGTGGAGTCATTAGTAGTTAGTAGCGATGGGTTTTCTTTCATTTTCACTTTATTTTAGAAATATTTCAAAAACAAAACATTTTATCTTCTATGTTCTCACTTCTTTGTATTTCACCATACTTCTCTTTTCATTCTTTATTTTCTTTTTTTTTCATTCTTTAAAATATTGAAGAACCGTTAACACACACGTGAACATTCAGGTAAAGCTTATATCGCCTCCCGTGATTGTAGATTCGACTCGTTTTAGCCTCTATGCTATAACGGAAGTATCGAGGAAGCCAAAGCGCACACACTTTAAATCTTAATTTCAAAACATACACTTTTTGTGCGCGATTTTCCCCCGGGGCCGTTGCCGGGGATGGGAACGGCTTGATTTCACATTTTTGTTAACTTTTCTTCTTTGTCTTTGGTGTACAGGTTAAATTTTTAGCGTTGCAGAAGTCCACACTTGCTCTTGTGTGGTTGGGTAAATTCTTGTATATTCTTATATTCTGCTGCTAATTTTTGTTTATATTATCTGTGCACTGTAAATAATTTTAAGAACTAAAATACAGAAATTGGATGTTTTAAAACGCTTTAGACATTTGCATCTAGGCACGTGTTAATTTTAATATACTGTATTTTGTTCTTGTGTTGTTGTGATCTTGACGTAGGTGTACATATTCATTGCATATAGTTAGGACAAACATGTGGGCGATTTACTCACTTTGTGTGTTCATTCTTATCTATATTGTACACTTGCACGAATTGAACTTAAAGGTAAAATCCAATACAACATATGGTGGGGAAGTCATTACCCTCCCTTAACCCAAAAATCACCTCCTCACTCACACAACCCAAGCCTAATAAAAGTTGCTAGACGTTGGCCCCTAGGGACATCTCAGACTGATTTAAGAGATTAACCTAAGGGGAAAGTTGTTAAAAGTTGACTCTTGTCAAATCGGTATCTAGGGTTGGGTATTGAGAGGCGAAACCTGGAAGAACATTGGTTTGACATAATTAGGCGGTTGCTCCGGCACGGATACCTCCCCCTCACCTGGCGGATTAACTCGTGGTCAGATTCCGACAATGTACCCCCGTGGATAGTCTAACCAGTTAGTAGTCATCTAGGTCTAAGTCAACCCTAGCATAAGCTTGTTTTCTTTTTCTTTTTCTTTATTTATTTGTTTGTTTATTTGTTTTTCTTTCTTTTAAATTGTAAAATGGATTTTAACAACAATTTTTTCAATTATAATATAAATCCATATTTCACCCCAGCCTCATTTGACTCGGATAACTCCGACCCAGCTTTGTATAACATGAACCAACCATATATGCCATGTTGGGATTATCCGACTCAATATGACCCATATCCCCAATCTTATGACCATAATTTTTAAATAATTTTAACTCTTCGCAGAGTCAATGGGGATTCACCTCTCCCGAGTCAAATTTTCAACCACCTTATCCACAATATTCATTCCCCGATTCGGCTTCATATCCTCCTTTTCCTGTTCCACCAATTGAGAAAAAATTCAATTTGGAAAGGAGTATGGAAGCCATGCTTGAGTCCCAACAATAAATTCAAAATTTGCTCAATTCACAATCCTTCGCAAATCAAACTCATATAATCTTTTTCTAGAACATCCAATTGAAGAAGAATCTGAGCTAGAGACTGTTTGGAAATTTTTTGTGAAAAATTGCAACGATTTCAAAATATGTTGGACTCATCATCTCAGCTAAAATTTCAAGAGTCCTAACCATCAATACGAGACTTGAGTATGGAACCCTTCCGTGAGTCCGATCAGCAATCGCAAAATCTGATGGACTAACAATTTCACCACAATTTCCAAAGTCAACTTCCATATTCACCTTTTCAAGAAGAACCAATTGCAAAAAAGTATGGAAGACATGATTCGGACTCCATATTCTATTACCCGGCCTATCAGTAGGTTATACTCAATAATGAGTGAATTGATCAATGAGAGTGAGGAAAGTCTTTCTTGTCGACCTTTGACCGATCCTTATATCCCTAACTCTACTGATTGGACCCAAGAATCATGTTATTTTGGAAATCCAGTTTCAATTTCATCACACCAACTTGAACTTGACCAACATCAACCTCTTGACATTTTGGCAAGTTATTCTTTTCCTAAAATTGAACTTGAGCTTGAAAGTAATCCTGAACCTTATGTTGGTGATTTCATTTCACTTTTTGATTCAATAATGACTCTGATATCTTTACCAGATTTTTTCTCTATTTCGGAGTCATCATTGAAGCCTGTACCAGTACACTGTGAAATTGAATCACCAATATCTTATGATCACACTTTATTAATAGGAAAAGTGTGTGAACATCAATTCTTTGGTTTGAACCCTATTTTTGAACCAATTTTGACTCTCATTGTTGACTCTCTACTTGATCTGAGTCAAATTCACCGGTCGGTATCGGTTTTTGTTCTTGATCCATTTGAGTCCAAATCCACATCTCTCAAAATCACACTTCATTGTTGGACAAGGATGTTGAAGAAAATAACTTGGTAATTATTTTTGAAAATTAGAAATTAGATGGGGATATGTTTTAAATAAGACCATTTAATCAATCATTCTTTTACTGGGTCGCATTAGAGAGGTCGTTGGTGGGTTCCTGCAAGATTTACGATATCTTGATTGGGTAGCAATGCTAGGCCCAATCAGACCACCACCGAAACTACCACCATGAGGTAATTTTTCTTCTCTTCCCATTTGTTTCATGTTTATACACATTCACGATGCATTAAGGAGAATGCTTGAGATAAGAGTGGGGGAGGGTTTACTAACATAGGTTGTTTTAAATTTTCTTTCTTTTACACTAACATAGGTTCTCTTTGAGTAAACTGGCTCTGATACCAAAAAAATCCTGTCACGTCTTGCTTCTCAAAATATGTGGAAACAGAGTCGCGACGAGAGTTGGCGATGTATACGCGTGAGAAAAATACCACACGCATATACGCTAAGCCTAAAGTACCATGAACAAGCTATAAAATCTACTACGATAATCAATACCACTGCAATATGACATATAATATCTAACGCAATTATAGCAGATGAATAAAGGAAAGAAATGGCAACTGGATACAATATAGATGAATCAGGAAATAACATGAAAAAAAGCAGGAATACCTATAATCAAGAAGAGAGAAACTCTAGCTCCCCAGAACGCATGCAATCCTCTCCAAATACCTGATCAGTAATAAATAACCACAATCTGAATATGTAAATTCAGAGAGTCAGAACTCCTAGTGAATGCATAAGAAGAAACTGGAAAGTGCATGTGCATATAACATGTGAGCAGATAAAGAAAATGTACGTTGGAATGAGACAGAAAATAAGACAGAAATAGTAAACAAATATAAATGGACAGTAATACGCCAATCAATAATAAAATCAGATGTCCAATCATGTAAGTGTCGATCACCATATATACATCAGGTGAGTAAAGTCAGTCAGTGATGAATCCAGTATACAATCAGGTCAAGTATACCATTGATTGAGTTAGAACATGCACAGAGAAAATACAGAATTTCAGGAATACAAAATAGAAGTGCAAGTGTTCAATGCTACTACTATAACAAGTGGTTATGCAGGTCGTGATTCTCAAGGAGAGACTAGCGATGGAAGCTTTTTGCAAGTTCTCTTTTAAGTTACAAAAAATGGTTAAAGTTCTTCTTTTAGTTCTTGAAAAGAAAAAGAAAATAAGTTATGTTAAATTGTGAAAGTGGTAGATAGAAGAAGATTGTGATTTTGTACGAAGAAAGTGAAAAATAGTAAAGATTTGGTGATGGAGGTGATCTAAACTAAAGATTAAAAGAAAAGAAAGAAAACCTAAAAGAAATACTTACCTTTTCCGGTTGATGACTTACCTAAAATACTTGCATGTTTACCTTGATCTGGAGGTGATCAGTGCATAACTCATAAGGTTAACTCAGTCCCTATGCACATTACATCATCAAGGCTTCTTCGAGTAAGTATGAAATGATACAAACAAAGGGAAAATGATACAAACATAGGGAATAATCCATCATCATGAGCTATCGATGGCACTCGCTAAGGCAAGACAATACCGATGCTATTTGATTCACTTGGACTATCATCAACACCGAAAGAGGAAGAGTAGAAATCAGAAGAAGAAAATGAAATTAAAGAAGAACATAAAAAAGTTACATTTTTATTACTTGCAAAAATGATGTAAGAAAGAAGTAGGTTACATCGGTGTCACTCTCAACATAAATCTCTCTCTCTTACTTATATGAATCTTAGTCTAACCTATGCTTATAAAGAAATAAAAATTACATAAAATGAAAATAAAAATCTACATTAAAAAGAATGAAAAATTAGCCTAAGAATCCATCTCTACTTAATCGTTTTCATTTGACTTTGAGATTGCAAGTATTTATAGGAGAAATACATAGGGTAGAGGAGTACGAAGATAGGGGGAGCAAACACTCCCCAAATTTTGCTACGTTTGCTCCCCTAAATTTTGCTACATCCTCACAAATCCGTGACTTTTGCCGCAGATCCGCGACCAGGATGTGGCCAAATGCCCACATCCAGAGAGCATATCAGCCCTGCGCTTCGTTTTGTCTGCTTATCCAAAAAGATATATCGTTTGATTTTCTGATTTTTGATGATTCTTCTATAGATTTTTTTGCTTTAACCAATTAATTTGTAGAGATCTGATTCAATTGATTTTTCAACTAATTTTATCTTCTTTAATTTGCCCTGATTTGCCCTAATCCTTAATTTATTCTGGATGTGGTGATATCCTAATAGATCTTTAAGTTAACCGAATTGATTCACCAAAATCTGATTTTAACTGATTGGATCTGGGAACATCCTCAGCTAACTAAATAGATCCAGTTAAATCTGATTTTAACTGATATTTATTTGGTTTAATTCTCTTTTTTTCATGATTATCTTCTGCAAAATAGACATTTAAGACAAAGAAATTAGCAGATTTATTACACGATAAATGTAGGAGTGTAATAAAAAGAATGCAAAATATGTGTACGATCACACCCCCACACCTATCTTTTGCTCGTCCTTGAGCAAAATAACAAAACTAAATAAAAAATTATTAGACCACTTTCGTAGGTTACATGATTGCACTGAGCATGTGTAACAAGCCGTTAAACCTCTAGGTACCCCCTAGAGGATGAGTTTTGTCTCGTAAGGGTTTTAAGTGGATTACACCCACAAAATCCTTAAAGAAAGAGAAACAAAGTGTTAGTATTTTGAAAACACATTTTGAAAGAGAAAAATATTTGAGGTATTATTGTAATAATTAAGTAATGTATAAGTTATAGGAAAATCGAAGTTTACATTCTTAAGCTTAATCTTTATTCAAAAACTTGTTATCAATCAAGGCAAAGAGTCAAACTGTATTTCTCATCTAGTCTATTATTTTATCCTAAATTATATGCACCTTTGTGATCATGAATTTTTGACTCGGGGTTCTTTAACTCTAACTATGCCTTATTTTATATTTTATTTTTTTAATTTTGGTGATATTATTCCTTAGTTCTATTAGGTTTTCTAATCTGCCTTTGTAACGAGCCTTTAATCGGTGACTCACAAACCAAACGGTCTTAGGGCACCAGGTGAGAAAACACCCCAAGGACTTAAGGACTCGAGCAAATAAGGCCACAAAACTAATAATTTTATTATATGAACGACTTTTAGGCGTGAATACTTATGTTTTATGAGGCACAAATACCTAGCTTAATCAGAGAATTTTTGATATTACATATATATATTCTTTTTTTTAATATAGCATAAGAATCTCTTTTTTTGAACCCTAAGTGTGTAATTGTATAAAACGTATATATTTCATCAAGGTAAAAATCAAGACTAAATTATTTTTTCAAATTTTTTTCCTAACCCTAGAAATCAAACAAATAATCTTATTTTGACCAAGTATAAGAAATCCTAATTATGATTCTCCTATTCCTTAAAATTAACTTAATTTCTTACAAAAAATATGTCAAAATATTGCTCTCTTTTCAAAAAGTTTTTTTAAAGAAAGGAAAATGTTAATTTTTTAATTTTAAATAAAAAGAAAACTTATGTTATTTTAGAATCCTCCCCCACCCCTATCTCATGCATTGTCCTCAGTGTATAAATGAACGCATAGATGAATGAAAAAGAAGAAATGAAAGGAAAATATTATCTTAAAGTGGTGGTTCTGGTGGTGGTCAGATTGGGTCAAGCGTTGCTACCCAATTAAGATAATGTGGTGGTTCACGGAACCCACCTTTATTGACCTCTTTTCCATTTACATATTTACAGTCCCCAATATGAATAGGATCGTGAAAGATCCTATCATGAAACTTATTCCCTTAACATGACCAACTTGAAAAATCATCACGGAGTCATCATGGTCTCTATACCTATATCCAACAAAAGAATGTGACTTGGTAAAATGGTTAACTTGGGCTCAAAAATGATAGGTTCAGGAACCAATACTAACTCGAAAATTTAACTTTGAGTTTGAGAATCAGTTTTGGTTCAAGAGTTGAGTCCAAATCAAAGAATTGAAATTCACATTATTTTCCCATCAATGGAATGTGACTATCCAAAATTGGTAATTCAATTTCTAGATCTATGGGTACGGGAATAAATATTGGCTCGAAAAATTTGTCCAAATTGGGTAAGAATACGAAAGTCAACATAGATTCGAAGATGGGAACTAAATCATAAAGTTGGGGATCAGGTTCACATTCATAATCAAGTTCAATCTCATGAAAATGAAAACTTGCCAATTCGTCAATGGGTTGATATTAGTCAAGTTTAAGGTTTTGTGGTGAAATTGAATCTTAGTCAAAGTCTTCAATATAGCATGATTCTTGATTTTCATTAATATGGTTAGAAGTGTCAGGAATAGTCAAAAAGTGGGTCGGGAGAGTTTCCTTATTCCTGCGCATGTTTTCCAGTCGACTAAGTCTTACTTCTATCATATCAGTGGATCACTTTGGAATTGAATCATGGATTCTATACTCTTTTTTAAGTCGATATGTTCTTCTTTTGTAGGACTTGAAAAATGGAGTAAGGATCTTGGATTTGAAAATTTTTATGGGATTTCGAGTCTTCTAGATTTTGAATTCGTCGCTCGAGCTCTTCTAAGGCTTCCATCCTCTTTTCATAGTCAATTGATTCTTCTAATGGTTGTTCGGGAGAAGGAGTATATGAAGATGGATGTTGGTAAGGTGGTTGACTATATGACTCGAGGAGTTGTATCCCCACTGACTCTCTGAAGAGTGATGATGATTGTTCCAGTCTTGTTCATAGTATTGGAACTGGGGCATATATTGATTCGGATAAGACCAATCTGGCACATTAAGTTGGTTAAAGTTATGATATACCGGGTTGGTAATATCCGAAAAAAAGTTAGAATGTAATATGGATTACAATTAAAATTGAAAAAATTATTGTTATAAGCCATATTACACAAGAAATGTCAAAAATAAACAAATAGAAAGAAAAAAAATCTAACCTAAGTTAGGGTAAACCTTATACCTAGACGACTCCTAACTAGTTAGACTGTCCACGGGGGTATATTGCCGAATCTGACCACAAGTTAATCGGCTAGGTAGGGGCAAGATTGGTGGGAGGTATCTGTGCTTAAAAGCAATGAGCCTAGTTAAGCCAAACCACCAGCCTTCGGGGTTTCGCCCCTCAATCCCTAACCTTTCACACCGATTTGGCAAGAGTCAAATTCTAGTCAACTTCCCCCTTAGATCGGTTTCCTATTGAGTTCGAGATGTCCCTAGGGCCAATGTCTACTCAGTTTTAGTTAGGCTTGGGTTAGTGAGTGAGGAGATTATTTGTGGGTTAAGAAAGGGTAATGACTTCTCTACCTTATCTTGTTTATAGAACAAGCCCTTAATTCAATTTAGTTCTATGTACAAGTATATAGAAAAAGTAACACAAGTAATATTTCATGCAAGAATGAACCTTATACTAAATGCTATGCACACATACCTTGGCTCCAGCACTCTTCAATAAAAAATCAAAAATGTAACGAAATAGACACATGCCTAAATGCAAAGTTTAAACTATTTTTAGCATTTACAATCAATATTTTACTGTTGAATTAGAAATGAATGTACAATGAGTCAAAAAAGGAAATAAATAACTACAAATATTTAAACTTTGCAATTCAATCAACCTAAAGAAAATACAGATTAGTAGTTCACTCAGATTGTCACGGGAATGCAGCAAATCTGAGGGCTTCTAGGCTTTGCTTTCTTGAGCATAGTCCAGAGCCACTTATATGTCCACTGCAGCAAAAATTTTCTTGTTATTAAATCTGTACACCAAGAATAGAGAAGAAAGTTAATCAATAAAGTAAACAAAAATGATTTACTTACCGTCCCTCCCTGGCAACGGCGCCAAAATTTGATTGAGTTAGAACCTGTACACAGAAAATACAGAATTTTAGGAATACAAAATAGAAGTGCAAGTGCTCAATGCTACCGCTATAGCAAGTGGCTATGCGGGTCGTGATCCTCAAGGAGGGACTAGCGATGGAAGCTTTTTGCAAGTTCTCTTTAAGTTACAAATAATGGTTAAAGTTCTTGTAACCCCCCGATCCCACGGGTACAGAGACGTTACTATGACGTATGTACGCAGGTCTGAAATACCCTCATGTATATACGCTAAGCATCAGTACAGGCATGAATCAGAGTACGGAAGCACGTGGTGCATATACATTCCAACATATGAGTACAACTATAAAGTTATCACAGGATGTGACACAATATTACAAGAATATTACATCACGGATAGGCGCAATTACGAGAATACAAGAAGATATACAAGTATGAATAGTACAAAAGGCGCTCAGGAGTTTACAAAAGAAAAACTCGAGAGACGCACAGGGGCCTGGAAGGATAGGGCTTCAGACGGTCTGCCGGTGATCCATGCTTCAGCTACGCATCTCTGATCAGCAACAGAGAGAATCCACAAGCTCCGAGCCTTGAGACCTGTACATGAGGATCCAGCGGAGTCAGAACTCCCCAGCGAGTGGTGATGCTAATGCCAAATGGTGTGCATAGATAAACACATGTGTATCGATAAATCTGAATCATAAACATGCATTGAAAATCGTGTCGTGAACACAAGCATATAGGAGCAAGTAGAGAGATAAAAAGCGATATCAAGGAGAAAACTCATGGTATAATAAGATAAGATCAAGAGACTTGTAGAATAGAATACAAGTGGTAAAGCAAAACGTAAGCAGCTATAATATAATAATGGTTATAAACCAGAAATCTGATGTAAAATTCGATGAAAGCACACTCGACAAAGCAGACAATGGATACATAGTTGGAATATTTTATTATTATTATTATTCATCTTACCCAGATGTCTAGATATGTGAACTAGCGTCTAAGCACACATATATCCACATCTGAGTAAAGCAAGGTTGTTATTGGAAACCAACGGGGGTATCAACAAATAATATTTACAGTGGGTGGCGTACATACTCGGGACTATGGCCCAAGATTGTTCTGTTGCTGGAGGACGGAACCTACCGCGAGGCATTCAGGAGAGTCTTATAGGATGCCCTTTCAAGATGGAACTAAGAGGAAGAGAGCCGGCGCTCCTCTCGGTCACCTGGAGGCCCTCAAGTCAGACCGGGAGCTTTAGTTGCACAACATACCTAATACTACTGTAAACACGAAGTGTATTGATATCTGCAAGTTTCTCCCGACTTGATGTAAGTTGTCCCATTTTATGGTTTATTAGATAACAGATTTCGTGAATGAACAGGAACATACCAGAAATATCAGAAATACAGGTGTATTAGGAGTACGGTTTGTACTGAAAATCAAAATGTAAGCAAGAAGTCAGGTCATCATTCCCGTTATCGTGATAATTAGAAGAAGTATATCATGTCGGATGTCAAGTGATAGCGTGACAGGAGGGTGATATCAGTCAGGTGACAAGTGATAGCATGGTATATATAAGCACGTCAAGCGATACAGGAAAATAGTACCGATTATGAGATCGGTACGAATATCAGAAAACCATACAGCTTCAGGAAAAATAGTATAAGTAAGATTTCAAACTCTTCACAACCATTAATAGAAGAATTAATAGATAGACAAGCAGGTAATTAGCAAACAAGCGACATCCAAACGGAGGTAAGCAAGCTGGAGGAATGGACAACAAACAGTGTTTAACACTAGAGCGCCCGAGGAGCTACTAGAATGACTCGACTTAGAAGGCGAGTCTAAAATCTGGTAGAGTTTTGCTTAGACGAATCTAGTGGTAAAGTGCTGAGAACTAAGCATGCCTACCAGGCGGAGTTGAGAGACCTGATGGTCTAAGCGCACTTCTCTTTCGAGGTAGTGAGTGAGAGCCGCTAAAGTACGATCGGGAACTAAGGCACTCTCGGTAGCTACCACGAAACCCATAAGGGTGCAGGCCTAGAACCATTGGGTAGCAGCCCGGGAGTGGGTAGAAATCCAGAGTCAGTACAGGAGCACTAGCAATATTAGTACCACATGAGCATACATATAAGCGTGATAATATCTAGATTATCGTGGAGTGGAGAAGCCCGGAGGCTGATAGGGCCCAAAGGCTGAGTAGAGAGCCCCAGAGGCTAACAACCACGAAGGGTCAGCCACACATGGTATAAAGCAGTAAAAAGAGTACATCGCAGGCAGGTATATATACAAGAAGTAAACTACCCTAGTACAAGCATTCGTCACAGGCATATACATATACAATCATGGGTATTCAGCCAAGCCCAATACAAGATACAAATAAATACATAATAAAATACACGTCGACCTATCGAAGCAGGGAAACCCAAAATGAGGTGTGGGCACTCGCCTAAATCTCTAGAAAAGCTGAAAACTCTGAAATCCAAGGAACTCGTACACGCGCCATGAAATATAATAAATATATATATAATTTTTAGAGAGAAAGAGAAAATGAGAGAGAGAAGAGAGAGAGAAAAAGTTAGAGAAAGAGGGAGAGCTAGAGAGAAAGAGTGAACTAGAGAGAAAGAGGCCTAGACAGAGAAAGAGAAACAATGGGGGGAAGAGAGAGACAGTAGAGAGAGTGAGAGAAATAGTAGAGAGAAAGGAAAGAGAGAGAGCAGAGAGAGAGTGGAGGGGCTGCGTCAGCAGCCCCTGAACAAGGGGACCCATGTTTCCCCGTGGGCCCAGGGACCTGGCCGGCGGCGGCTTTGGCTGGCGGCAGCGCCCAACAGAAGAGAGGAGAGAGAAAGACAAGGGGAGAGAGAAAGAAGAGATTTAGGGAGAGGGAGAGAGATCCAAGAAACTGAAAGGAGGGGGCGACTGGCTAGCCAAATGGTTGGTCAGGTGGTCGGCGGCGGCATAGCCGCTGCGGCCAAGTCCAAAGGAAAGAGAGAGAAAGGAAAGAAAAGAAAGAAAAAGGAAAGAAGAAGTGTCACGCCCCGCTTCCCAAAATACGTAGAAACGGAGTCGCGACGAAGGTCGGCGAAGTATATACGCGAGGAAAATACCCCACACATATACGCTAAGCCTAAAAGTAACCTGAACAAGGTACAAAATCTACTATGATAAATTAATATCACTGCAATATGACATATAAATATCTAACACAATGATAACAGATGAATAAAGGAAAGAAAATGGTAACTGAATGCGATATAGGTAGAATCAGGAAATAACAGGAAGATAAGAGAGATGAGAATACCAGAATCAAAGAGAGACCTAAGCTCCTCGCGAAACATACGGTCTCATCAAGCACCTGAACAAGAGAAACAAAGCGTCCAATATCTGAACGTGCAAATCCAGGGTCGTCAGAAAGGGATCTGGTGAGTGTGTGTGTGTGTGTAAAGGGAGAGCTCGTGCATATAACCAATGTGCACAGAATAATAACCAGATAAAATACAGACAGAAGATAACTAAATAACATGATAAACAGATAACCGCATAACATGAATGAAGATAAAAGTCAACTATCACAACTGTAAACAAGCAACTGATATATGAAGGTAAAACCTAGCACATGTCACTAGTCTGGTGAACAATCCTATATCTATTATAGTTTATACATGTATATACAGTCAGAAGATCACGATTAGTCACAATACATTAACAGTTTATTATTATTAATTATGTCAGCGAACACCAATTGCCACATGTAATAGACGCATCCCATACTACGCCTACCACACATACCAATCGAGGTCCTCAGTTATTGAAACTGATCGGTTGGAGACATTGTCCGTGCATACCCGGGACCACGGCCCAGACTCCTGGCGCTGAACCAGGACCTACCGCAAGGTAGTCAGGAACATGTATAACAGGAACAGGTACATGTATAACATGTATAACAGGAATAGGACGGGGTGCCAGTCACCCCACGGGAACCCTGCATTGGAACCCTCTTTCGGCTGCGCAACCTAAATCCTACGTCCACCCAAAATACAGACGTTGTCTCCTCCATCAATCTCCTCAATCCCAGTGTAAGTTGTTTAATATCATGTTATTAGTTTATCAAGATTATTTAATGTGCATGTTACTTAAATCACTGGGATAACTCGGTGGTAGTCACGGTAACAATATCAACATGTAATCAGGATACCGGTATAACAAGAATATATAATATCAGTGAATAGGATACCGGTATAACACGAATATGTAACAAGTATAACAATGCGGGTGTTGTTACCATGTAACAATATTTTCCCAGCAACTTTCAGTAACATGAATAATACAGTAACAGTCTAGACACCTCTAGTCAATATATACAATCTAATATTAGACTGATCAAGACCACATCCACTGATATAATGTCTATAACTAATCTGTCAATTCATAATCTCAGAAGCTATCCTCATGAACCTCAACATCAAACCTTATTAAGGTAATCTGGTACAGTAATCACAAGTCCCACAAATCAATAATCAATTCTCTCATCCTAACGATCAACTCTGATCCTCAAGTCATCGATATATCCAAATCTCTGTAACTGAAATACTACATGTTTTGATACATAGAATCAAATCCTCATGTTCCAATTCGATCAAGATTATCCCACACTCTCACTCTATCAATATCAATCACAGGATCACAAAGTCAAGTAACATATCAGATATATGTCTAAGATCTATCAGGTCAAGTTAATCCAACCAATATCTATACCTCAAAATCATATTCATCCATCTATAGCCAATATCATAGCTCAAGGGGTAAAGTCCTCAATCCATAAGAAATCTAGATCATCTTTATATCTAGTATCTAACATCGATAAGATCATCAGTACTCAATTAATATAATTAAGGTAAAATCGAAGGTCTTTGGTTTAATAATCTAAAACCAAGATCATGTTACATATCTATTTCAAGGGTAAGCTATACAAACACATAATGACAATCCAACAAGATCAAACTCCTCTATAAACTAATCAAGATCCAATATAAATATATCATAGGTCAACTCCAACTCGAACTAAGTCAATGCCAGTCCAAGTATCAGCAAATCAGTTTATTGGTAAAGCAATGTCATATCTAACACTTCCTTGATATCCACAGGAATTCTAGTCGGAATTATCACAACCAACTGCCAATAAACACTATGCCTAATATATGTCCTCTAACCTCAAATATAATGTAGTTTAACTGATAGTAGATCAAATCAAATCACAGTCCAGGGTATCCAATGCTAGGCATAAGCCAACATCGGCGATCTACCAACACTTGAAATGACACTGATACAAGTTCTCATCAACTGTGTAATTAAAGTGAACAATCATGGATGTCTCATGAAGTAGTAAAAATAAATAAACTGGTAAAATATAACAGAAAGTCACATGAAATGATAAGAGCAACATATAAGGCATACCGACAACGGTAAATACGCATGAACGAACACTCACATGAAATGACGCAGTTTCGGAACCGAATCGCCGTCTGGTCTTCACTGCACGAACTGACACTGATTTACGGATCATCATATGGATCGGTCTTCAAATTGCCTGTGCATTGGGTCCACAACCAGCACGAATCTGGATCGAGTCCGAGTCTCCTGTAACTGGGTTCGGATCTCACCGAACAAATTTGAAACGCTGTAGCATGTAACCAACACATACAAATTAATATAAATATATACTAAACACACTCCCGAGCACACCGACACATACGTGTACACCCACATACACATACATATACGGGTACAAACTAACAACCATGCATACATACACATATATACGCTTATATACATACATCTATACATACCTATATAATGCCTTACATATACATACCCATGTCTATATATGAACACACACTCACGCACACACTAACAAACAATTAAATGAACTTCCCAATTATTACACAAATGTCACCATACAAATAAATGTAAAACTAACCTTGAGCCCATTTGCGGCGCACCGACGGAGGCTTTGACGGAGGCGTCCGAGACCACGGAGGGTGTCGTTGCATAGAGCATCTCGCCGTGAAGGGCGTGGGTGCATTCGCTCTTGCCTACGGTGATCCATGGCAACCCACGGAGAGCTGGAAAACGGCTCGGAGTAAGATATTTTCCGCACATACAACATACACATACATTAATAAGCACCACATTCATAATTATAATACATATAATTAAACCTATAATTTACACATATTGACCAAAAATAATTGAACAAGGGGAGATGAAGGAATATGCCATGGAGATGGATGATGGATCCGGCCAATCGGAGAGCTGGTCTCATGGGGCTATCAAAGAGGGCTTGCTGTGTGAACATGGGCAGCCTGGGAGGCGCGCACACATGGGGGTGTCCAAGGGTGGCTGGCCATTGGCTATGCTGCTGGTCTGAAGTGCGGCAAGGGGGCAGACGCGGCTGCTGGATGCGCGCTGGCCTGCCATGGGAGGAGGCGCCATGGGGGAGTTCGGCCATGGCTGCTGGTGCGCGCTGGACAAGATGTTGGTGCTGAGGGGCTGCCGGAGAGCTGTGCGCACCGGGGAGGAGATCCAGCTGCCATGGCGGCCTGGGGTGGTTGTTGCGTTGGCTGTGCGCCGGCCAGGAGAGGGGAGGTACTGGGCGCTGGTGCGGATCTCGCCGGAGACGAGAGGGAGGTGCTCCGGTGGTGTGATGGTGCACGGTGGGGTGTTGGGGGGAGCAGCTGCGTGGGTGGAGGAGTTGCCGGTTCTTGCCGGAGGTGCGCAGTGGAGGGGGCTCCAGCGGGGTTTGGTGGTTGGGGAGCGGTGGCTGTAGCATGAAGAAGGAGAAGAAGAGAATATAGATTAGGGAATAGGTTTAGGTTTAAGGGTTAGGATTAGGGTTAAGTGTTGGGATTATTTATAGGATGGGTTATTGGGTTTAATGGATATTGGGTATAGATTGGGTTTGGGTAAGATTCATGTGTAAGGGTTAACGGGTAGGATTAGGAATCCAATAGGTTAATGGGTAGTGGGTTAATGCTAATGAGTAATAGGCTTATTGGGTATGGGTATAGGTTAACGGGTAAAGGGACAAGGGATAAGGCATGAATAAAAATCAAGGGAAAAGAAATATTATAGATACCACTACAAAATAATAATCCAATATTAACAACAACATTACTTAACCAAAATATTAATAATAATAATGCCAATAATATTACATGACCACACTAATAATAATAAATTATAGTAACAATAATAATAGTAATAATAGTAGTAACAATAATAATTAAGAATAATAATAGGAATAAGAGAATAATAAAAATAACACTAATAATAATAATAAATAATAACCTTAATGAAATAATGGTAGTAACACTAATAATAATAAACTTAATAATTAACCATACAATAATAATAATAAATAATAATATTAGTAACACTATTAATAATTAATAAGCACTAACAATATTAAAATAACAATACTAATAGTAATAAGAAATTAAAAATATTGACACGCCAATATGGCAATAGTATATAAAGCCAAAGTGGCATTTACTATCTTAAAAATAAATTTTCATATTTAATAATAATAATAATCACAAGAAAGAAAATGATAAATTAAGTTGATTAAAAAATCATAATAAAATAATTAGCAAAACAAAATAAACACTTAGAAAAAATATAAAAATAAACATACAGTATTTCTAATTAGGGATCTTACATTCTACCCACATTATAAAAATTTCGTCCTCGAAATTCAATAGGGCGGGGAATGATAAAAAGAATTTAAAATCAAAGGAGAAAACAAACAAAACAAGCTTCACGTCGTCTCTCTGCACATCATAAATCCACCACGCTTCCGCTGTACCACTCTGATGTATGCTACTGGCTTCATGAAGGAGTAACCAATCTCAAGAGGCAAAGTCAAGGAATAGAATCGAGAAGGAGGATGAGAAACAGGATGAAAATCTGGATCAGTCTAAGAGAAGAGTAAAAATCAAGAATATCAAAAGATCAAAGATAAGGATTTTCAAAACAAGGACGATCAATTTCAAATGGAATCAATATCATAATGGATAGTATATGTATATTGCAGTGTAACTATAGCTTGTTCTCAAGTCACCGGTAAGAACCAGGTCTCTCTTGCGAAACAAAAGTCAAATATCAAAATCGCAAGTCGAAAACCTAAGCTCTGATACCAAGAAAACCCTGTCACGCCCTGCTTCCCAAAATACGTAGAAATGGAGTCTCGACGAAGGTCGGCGACGTATATACGCGAGGAAAATACCACACATATACGCTAAGCCTAAAAGTAACCTGAACAAGGTACAAAATCTACTATGATAAATTAATATCACTGCAATATGACATATAAATATCTAACACAATGATAACAGATGAATAAAGGAAAGAAAATGACAACTGAATTCGATATAGGTAGAATCAGGAAATAACAGGAAGATAAGAGAGATGAGAATACCAGAATCAGAGAGAGACCCAAGCTCCTCGCGAAACATACGGTCTCATCAAGCACCTGAACAAGAGAAACAAAGCGTCCAATATCTGGACATGCAAATCTAGGGTCGTCAGAAAGCGACCTGGTGAGTGTGTGTGTAAAGGGAGAGCTCGTGCATATAACCAATGTGCACAGAATAATAACCAGATAAACTACAGACAGAAGATAACTAAATAACATGATAAATAGATAACTGCATAACATGAACGAAGATAAAAGTCAACTATCATAACTGTAAACAAGCAACTGATATCTGAAGGTGTAACCTAGCACATGCCACTAGTCTGGTGAACAATCCTATATCTATTATAGTTTATATATGTATATACAGTCAGAAGATCACGGTTAGTCACAATACTTTAACAGTTTATCGTTATTAATTATGTCAGTGAATACCAATTATCACATGTAATAGACGCATCCCATACTATACCTACCACACATACCAATCGAGGTCCTCAGTTATTGAAGCTGATCGGTTGGAGACATTGTCTGTGTTTTAGGTGGGTCCCGTGCATACCTGGGACCACAGCCCAGACTCCTGGCGCTGAATCAGGACCTACAGTAAGGTAGTCAGGAACATGTATAACAGGAACAGGTACATGTATAACATGTATAACAGGAACAGGACGGGGTGCCAGTCACCCCATGGGAACCCTGCAGTGGAACCCTCTTTCGGCTGCGCAACCAAAATCCTAGGTCCACCCAAAATACAGACGTTGTCTCCTCCATCAATCTCCCCAATCCCAGTATAAGTTGTTTAATAATATGTTATTAGTTTATCAAGATTATTTAATATGAATGTTACTTAAATCACTGGGATAACTCGGTGGTAGTCACGGTAACAATATCAACATGTAATCAGGATACCGGCATAACAAGAATATAAAATATCAGTGAATAGGATACCAGTATAACAGGAATATGTAACAAGTATAACAATGCGGGTGTTGTTACCGTGTAACAATATTTTTCTATCAACTTTCAGTAACATGAATAATACAGTAACAGTCTAGACACCTCTAGTCAATATATACAATCTAATATTAGACTGATCAAGACCACATCCACTGATATAATGTCTATAACTAATCTGTCAACTCATAATCTCAAAAGCTATCCTCATGAACCTCAACATCAAACCTTATTAAGGTAATCTGGTACAGTAATCACAAGTCCCACAAATCAATAATCAATTCTCTCATCCTAATGATCAACTCTGATCCTCAAGTCATCGATATATCCAAATCTCAATAATTGAAATACTACATGTTTCGATACATATAATCAAATCCTCATGTTCCAATTCGATCAAGATTATTCCACACTCTCACCCTATCAAGGTCAATCACAGGATCACAAAGTCAAGTAACATATTAGATATATGTCTAAGATCTATCAGGTCAAGTTAATCCAACCAATATCTATTCCTCAAAATCATATTCATCCATCTATAGCTAATATCATAGCTCAAGGGGTGAAGTCCTCAATCCATAAGAAATCTAGATCATCTTTATATCTAGTATCTAACGTTGATAAGATCATCAGTACTCAATTAATATAATTAAGGTAAATCCGAAGGTCTTTGGTTTAATAATCTAAAACCAAGATCCTGTTACATATCTATTTCAAGGGTAAGCTATACAAACACATAATGACAATCCAAAAAGATCAAACTCCTCTATAAACTAATCAAGATCCAATATAAATATATCATAGGTCAACTCCAACTCTAACTAAGTCAATGCCAGTCCAAGTATCAGCAAATCAGTTTATTGGTAAAGCAATATCATATCTAACACTTCCTTGATATCCACAGGAATTCTAGTCGGAATAATCACCAACAACTGCCAATAAACATTATGCCTAATATATGTCCTCTAACCTCAAATATAATGTAGTTCAACTGATAGTAGATCAAATCAAGTCACAGTCCACGGTATCTAATGCTAGGCCTAAGCCAATATCGGCGATCTACCAACACATGAAATGACACTGATACAAGTTCTCATCAACTGTGTAATTAAAGTGAACAATCATGGATGTCTCATGAAGTATTACAAATAAATAAACTGATAAAATATAACAGAAAGTTGCATGAAATGATAAGAGCAACATGTAAGGCATACCGACAATGGTAAATACACATGAACGAACACTCACATGAAATGACGCAGTTTCGGAACTGAATCGCCGTCTGGTCCTGATCTACGGATCATCATATAGATCGGTCTTCAAATTGCCTATGCATCGGGTCCACAACGAGCACGAATCTGGATCGACTCTGAGTCTCCTGTAACTGGATTCGGATCTCACCGAACAGATCCGAAACGCTATATCATGTAACCAACACATACAAATAAATATAAATATATACTAAACAATCTCCCGAGCACACCGACACATACGTGTACACCCACGTACACATACATAGACGGGTACAAACTAACAACCATGCATACATACACATATATACGCTTATATACATACATCTATACATACCTATATAATGCCTTACATATACATACCCATGTCATATATGAACACACACTCACGCACACCTCCCTACATGCACACACTAACAAACAATTAAATGAACTTCCCAATTATTACACAAATGCCACCATACAAATAAATGTAAAACTAACCTCGAGCCGATTTGCGGCGCACCGACGGAGGCTCTGACGGAGGCGTCTGAGGCCGCGGAGGGTGTCGTTGCATAGAGCATCTCGCCGTGAAGGGCGTGGGTGCATTCGCTCTTGCCTACGGTGATCCATGGCGACCCACGGAGAGCCAAAAAACGGCTCGGAGTAAGATATTTTCCGCACATACAACATACACATACATTAATAAGCACCACATTCATAATTATAATACATATAATTAAACCTATAATTTACACATATTCACCAAAAATAATTGAACAAGGGGAGATGAAGGAATATGCCATGGAGATGGATGATGGATTCGGCCAATCGGAGAGCTGGTCTCATGGGGCTATCAAAGAGGGCTTACTGCGTGAACGTGGGCAGCCTGGGAGGCGCGCACACACGGGGGTGTCCAAGGAGGGCTGGCCATTGGCTGTGCTGCTGGTCTGAAGTGCGGCAAGGGGGCAGACGCAGCTGCTGGATGCGCGCCGACCTGCCATGGGAGGAGGCGCCATGGGGGAGTTCGGCCATGGCTGCTGGAGCGCGCTGGACAAGATGTTGGTGCTGCTGAGGGGCTGTCGGAGAGCTGTGCGCGCCGGGGAGGAGATCCAGCTGCCATGGCGGCCTGGGGCGATTGTTGCGCTGGCTGTGCGCCGGCCAGGAGAGGGGAGGAGCTGGGCGCTGGTGCGGATCTCGCCGAAGACGAGAGGGAGGTGCTCCAGTGGTGTGATGGTGCACGGTGGGGTGTTGGGGGGAGCAGCTGCGTGGGTGGAGGAGTTGCCGAGTCTAACCGGGGGTGGGCAGTGGAGGGGGCTCCAGCGGGGTTCGGTGGTTGGGGAGCGGCGGCTTTAGCATGAAGAAGGAGAAGAAGAGAATATAGATTGGGGATTAGGTTTTGGTTTAAGGGTTAGCATTAGGGTTAAGTGTTGGGATTATTTATAGGATGGGTTATTGGGTTTAATGGATATTGGGTATAGATTGGGTGTTGTGTAAGATTCATGTGTAAGGGTTAACGGGTAGGATTAGGAATCCAATAGGTTAATGGGTAGTGGGTTAATGCTAATGAGTAATAGGCTTATTGGGTATGGGTATAGGCTAACGGATAAAGTGACAAGGGATAAGGCATGAATAAAAATCAAGGGAAAAGAAATATTATACATACCACTACAAAATAATAATCCAATATTAACAACAACATTACTTAACCAAAATATTAATAATAATAATGCCAATAATATTACATGACCACACTAATAATAATAAATAATAGTAACAATAATAATAGTAATAATAGTAGTAACAATAATAATTAAGAATAATAACAAGAATAAGAAAATAATAACAATAACACTAATAATAATAATAATAAATAATAACCTTAATGAAATAATGGTAGTAACACTAATAATATTAATCTTAATAATTAACCATACAATAATAATAATAAATAATAATATTAGTAACACTATTAATAATTAATAAGCACTAACAATATTAAAATAACAATACTAATAGTAATAAGAAATTAAAAATATTGACACGCCAATATGGCAATAGTATATAAAGCTAAAGTGGCATTTACTATCTTAAAAATTAATTTTCATATTTAATAATAATAATAATAATCACAAGAAAGAAAATGATAAATTAAGTTGATTAAAAAATCATAATAAAATAATTAGCAAACCAAAATAAACACTTAGAAAAAAATATAAAAATAAAAATACAGTATTTCTAATTGGGGATCTTACAAGAAGAAAAGGAAAAGGAAAAGGAAAGGAAAGGAAGAAGAAAAGGAAAGAGAAAGATGAGGGGCTCGCCAGAGTGGCTGGGCGACGGGAGTTCTGGCCAGAGGTGGCGTTGCCTGGTGTGGTGGCCAGTTAAAGTGGATGAGAGAGGGGAGAGTGAATAAATTGGAGGGTAGAGGAGAAAGAGGAGGAGATGGAGAGAGAGAATTGAAATGGAGTTTGAGAGTTAGAGGGAGAGAGGGAAAGAATTTTGAGGGCAGGAGGAAGGGAGGGAGGGGCTGCGTCGGTGCCAGGGAGAAGAAGCAAAATGGGAAAGAAAGAGAAAGAAAAGGAAAAGGAAAAGGAAAAGGAAAAGAAAATAAAAAGAAAAGGGGGAAGATATTTTTGGGGTTGTGTGGTGGAGGATTTTTGGGGAAAAAGAAAAGAAAGAAAAATGAAAAATAGAGGAAAAGGGAGTGGATGGGAAAAATGGGGAAGGAAAGAAAAAGAAATAAAAGAAAAATATATAGATAATATTCCAGATCTGGGAAAATCCCAAAAATACCAAAAATGTCGGAAAATTGGTTCGCAAGAGAGACCTGGTTCTTATCGGAGATGCCGGAAAAATAATATGTACCTCAAAAAATTGTAAAATAGTAAATATTATTTTAAGGTACATGGTGAAATTAGTTTTCTGAAATTAATCTGCTTTTCAAAATAAAAATCCTGGAATCTACCGGAGATACCGGTCGACACTAAAACTGGTCAAATTCAATAAATACTGAAAATCTCTATAAATGTATTTAGATAGAAAATATGATTCTAAGAAATAAGATAAAAGCAGATTCTAGAAATTTAACTCTGATTGTAAACTAAAAATACTGGAATCAACTAGCGATACTAACCGACACCAAATCTGATAGAATTTTGATAAATTCAGAAAAATCTCAAAAAAAATTATTTAGATAGAAAATGTGATATTAAGAAATAATGTGAAATCCATTTCTATAAATTCAACTCCATTCGTAGATTAAAAATCTGACAATTGATGAACGACACTAGTCGACACCGGTTTTGTAGATTTTCCATTTAATTCAGAAAAATTTCAAAAAATCATGAAAAATCTAAAATATTAGAAAATGATGTTTGAAATTGAAACCGGTCAAATCTGAATACCAGAAAGACCAAATCGAGTAATACACTATGATTGAGTCCCCGATTCAGATTAAGCCTGACTCCGAGTTCACGAATCTAGATCCAAAGCAAAACGATCACATAAATATTCATGAAATAAAAATAATGACAGGAAGCAAATCGAAAAATACGATTGAAAAATCAGAATACGCAACAAAGAATGTATTCCGGGAGCGGGGTGTTACAGTTCTCCTCTTAGTTCTTGAAAAGAAAAAGAATATAAGTTATGTAAAATTATGAAAGTGGTAGATTGAAGAAGATGATGATTTTGTACAAAAAAAAGTGAAAAATAGTAGACATTTGGTGATGGAGGTGTTTAAACTAAAGATTAAAAGAAAAGAAAAGAAAGCCTAAAAGAAATACTTACCTTTTTCTGGTTGATGGCTTACCTAAAATCCTTGCAGTCTTGATCTGGAGGCGATCAGCGCATTACTCATAAGATTAACTCAGCCTCAATTTACATTACATCATCAAGGTTTCTTCGAGCAAGTATGAAATGATACAAACATAGGAAAGAATCCATCGTCATAAGCTATCGAGGGCACTCGCTAAGGCAAGGGAATATCGATGCTATTTGACTCACTTGGACTATCATCAAAATAAAAATAGGAAGAGTAGAAAGAAGAAGAAAACGAAAATAAAGAAGAAAATAAAAAAGTTACCTTTTTATTGCTTGTAGAAATGATGGAAGAAAGGAGGAGGTTATATCGGTGTCACTCTCAACATAAATCTCTCCCCCTTACTTACATGAATCTTAGTCTAACCTATGATTATAAAGAAATAAAAATTACATAAAATGAAAATAAAAACCTACACTAAAAAAGAATGAAAAACTAGCCTAAGAATCCCTCTCTGCCTATCGTTCTCACTTGCCTTTGAGATTGCAGGTATTTATAGGAGAAATGCAGAGGGTAGAGAAGTACGAAGATAGGGGGAGCAAATGCTCCCCCAACTTTTGCAACAACCCTGCGGATCCGCGGCTTTTCCCGTGAATCAGCGGCCAGGATGTGGCCAAATGACCACATCCTGAGAGCAGATCACCCCGGTGCTTCGTTTCGTCCGTTTATCCAAAAAGATATGTCGTTTGATTTTCTGATTTTTGACGATTCTTCTGTTAATTTTCGGCTTTAACCATTGATTTGTAGAGATCTGATTCAACTGATTTTTCAACTGGTTTTATCTTCTTTGATTTTTCCTAATTTTCCTTGATCCTTGATTTGTTCTGTATGTGGTGATATTTTAATAGATCTTTAAGTTAACCGAATTGATTCACCAAAATCTAATTTTAACTGACTAGATCTGGGATCATCCTCAGCTCAAATAGATCCAGTTAAATCTGATTTTAACTGGTATTTATTTGGTTTAATCCTCTTTCTCTCCATGATTATCTTATGCAAAATAGACATTTAAGACAAGAAAATTAGCAGATTTATTACACGAAAAATGTAGGAGTGTAATGAAAAGAATGCAAAATATGTGTACGATCAACCATCGGTGTCCAACGTAGTATACATGTATCAGATGTCTGTCATATCTTACATGAGTACAGTCAGTGAATACCGTCAGACGCAATATACTATAAACAGTTTATTATTATTGATTAAGTTAGCGAATAGCAACTGCCACCTGTAATAGACGCATCCCATACTACGCCTATTACACGTGTTAATCAGGGTCCTAAGTTATTGAAACTGATTGGTTGGAGACATTGTCTATGATTTAGGTGGGTCCCGTACATACCCGGGACCACGGCCCAGATGCCTGGCGCTGAACTAGGTCATATCGCCAGGTAGTCGGTAACAGTAACCATACTTACAGTATCACTGTGGAACAATACTCACAGTAACACTGTGAAACAATAAACAGATAGGATGTCAGTCATCTCCCAGAATCCTGTAGTGGAACTGAAAGTCGGCTGTAACCTGTATCCTAGGTCTACCCAAAATACAGACGTTGTCTCCTCCATCAATTTTCTTAATCCCAGTGTAAGTTGTCCATTTATATTATTATTTAATTCAACCATGACAATCAATATCCATATTACTTATAATGCTGGGACGATACGATGACAGTAACAGTACAGTATAACAGTCAACCGTAATCGTATACACAAAGAACAATATCAGTAACAGTGAACGGTTACAATAACCGTGTATACAATGAATAATAGGACTGTACAAGGTGTTACGGTCAAACAATACTTTCTCAGTAACTTTCAATAACATGAATAATACTAGTAACAGTTCTGATACTGCTCAATAAACAGTCTCAACTAGACTGATCAAAATCTCATCCATCCGTACTAAAGAGATATCAGTAACTGATCCATCAACTCATAGTCTTAATAATAATCACTGTGAACATCAAACATTAAATCCAAGTCCAAGTATCCGATACAGTAATCACCATCTCAATGAATCAGTAATCAGTCCTCTCATCACTACCAATTTATTCTAATCCTCTAATCACCAATAACTGAGATCAAATAATAATTGTTATCAAACTCTGAGATATATATTATCACCGATATCAATGAAACTACTCTCACAATAATTCTATCAATATAACTCGATAACAATAATAACTAGGAAATCATCACAAATAGCAGTCTATTGATATCCTCGAGATCGACTAAAATAATAAATACCTAGATCACAATTAAAGAATGAAACATCCCCAAAAACCAGATTTATCCAACTGTAATCAAGATCATTATTAAGGAGTGCAACATCCTCGATCAATATGACATCTCGATCATCTCTATATCCAATATCCAACATCAATAAGATCATTATTACTCAATTAATATAATCAGGGTAAATTCGAAAATCCTTGTTTCAATAATCCAAAATTAAGATCATGTTACACATCAATATCAGAGGTAAAATATACACACAATAGCTGATGATGATGTAACAAAGTCAATCTCATCTATATACTAATCAAGATCTAATAAAAGGAATGTAAATCCCAGATCAAATCTAAGTCCCTATAACAATAAAGTATCAAGAACCTAATCTCTTAATAAAGAAAGATCATAACTAAACCGTCCTCAATATTCAGATTAAATCTTACCTGAAAATCACCAATTAAAGGAACATCATGTCTGATAATTACTCCACATAGGCCGTTTGTTTCGCGTAAAAGTCCATAATTCGTAAATGACTTACAATCCAGTTACAACTACGACGTTTGTTTGGACCGTAAATCGTAAAACACTTACACAACCCAATTATCACTCACTTGCAACCCAATTACCACTCACTTACAGCCCAGTTATAGTTAATTTTGTGGTCATGCAAATTTGTATTATTTTTTATGTTAATATTAAATTTTTTTAATATTTAGCATTTTTAATATTTATTTGCAATATTAAAACTTTTTAAATACCAAATAGTTAATTTTGTGGTCAACTTTTTCATTTACGACTTAGACATTACGACAACCAAACACCGTAAAACACA
This sequence comes from Agave tequilana, assembly GCA_038442645.1. Lineage (NCBI taxonomy): Eukaryota > Viridiplantae > Streptophyta > Magnoliopsida > Asparagales > Asparagaceae > Agave > Agave tequilana. Next base: position 55,656 of record JAVJIF010008871.1, on the reverse strand, counting down.
ATACACTTTTTCACTTACAACTTTATATTACCAACCAAACACCATAAAGCTTACATGCATGTAACTCATTTACAACTGTAAAAGACTTTACCAATTACGAGTTACGAATTACGGCCAGTTATGACAACCAAACAGGCCCTTGAATATGAATCTCTAACCTCAATCACGAATCAATCAACCTCAATATCAATCCCATAGACATGCTATCATAACTAGATCTGAATCTGAAAATGGTAATCGTCTACACATGATGTGGTATAAGCCTAATGTCTCAATATAAAATTACAAGGTCTCAACATCAAAATACAAGGTCCTACACATATTAACATCAAGATTACCTCTAACCATCTGTCTATGATACCTCTAAACTCTAAAGAGGTATAAAATATCCATGTCTGATAGTCCAACATAAAAATAGATCAATACACTATTTGACCTCAAACACGAGCTAGTCCAGTAAATCAATAAATTAAATTGAGTAACAGTGTAGGACAAAACACAACTAGTCCTAAATCCGTAGAGGCAACCAACTATCACATGAAATGACACCAATAAGATCAACTAAATAAATAGGATAAATGTTCTCTGATGTCTTATGAAGTGATATGAGTAATAATACAGGTAAAACATCTCAAACAGTCACATGAAATGATACAAGTAATATATAGATACCTACTGATAATGGTAAATAAGAAAATAGACAAGAATAACACTCACATGAAATGACACGGTTTTGGAACTGAATAGCCATATGGTCTCCACTGCACGAACAGGTACAAATCTCCAGATTTGGGTCAGTTTTTGAATTGCCTGTGTATCGAATTCATAACGAGTACAACTCCGAATCTCTCATAACGGGTCCGGATTAAAAATACACCTAGAGGGGGGTAAATAGGTGTACAAGCTAATCTAATGCAAATGATGTGAAATTAAAACTATTTAAGCAAACTAAATCGATTAAGCTAACACACAAGGTATAACACAAGAGTGTAGCCGAATTCCCAGTAAAGGGCTCTGGACTATCTCCTTAAGATTCCTCTAGATTAAGAGTTGAGGTGCCACTATGGCTCTCTTGGTTAAATACAAGTGTGAGTAATCAATCCCAAGCATATATCAATTGAGCATAAGATATATCAAGCACGTAAAGAGATAAACAATATAAGCATATAAGATATATAAACACAAGTGAGAGAAAGATGAGCAATCACAAACACAGGAGAATTATTTCGAGGTTTGAGTACCTTGCTCTACATCTCCGCCTTCAACACTACGAAGGATTTCCACTATAACGATCCTGCACAATTACTCGGTGTCGCAACACCTACAACGAGTTCACACTAGAACTCTTGGACCCGCAAGTCCCTCACTTATTTTTATAAGAACAACACACGCAAGCACACTAGCTTGCCGAGGCTGCACCTCATACAACTCCTCTAACCTCAAGTCGGAACACTTGGTGATCACTTCACTTGATCACCATAAAACTCTCTTCACCGAGGCCACAACCTCTACAACTGCTCACAATACAAGAACGAAATCTTGTGATCACTTCTCTTGATCACAAAAACAACTCTCACAAACAAAGATCCCAAGAGGATTGATATAGCAATGGAAAGCTCAAGTTTGTATGAGAAAAATAAGATAGAGTTGTGATAGAAAACTCAAGAAATCTCTTTTGAAAACACTCTTGAAAACTATCCTTTTGATAAAAAAATTTAGCCCTAAAACAAGTGAATAAAAACCCTAAGAGAGATGGGAAAAATGGCTCTGAAACCCTCTTCAAATCTTATGAAAAACTAACCAAAATAGCCCCCTTATATAGAGTTCAAAAATATAGCCGTTGGGGTCAAATTTGCAGGCCAGATGACCTGCCGGTCGACCACCCGGTCGACCTACCAACGATCATATTTTTGACCGTTGGGGCTGCAGGTCGACCACCCGGTCAACCGCACCCTGGTCATGACCTGTTGGTCAACCGAGGCAAGATCCAGAAAATAAAGCTCTCTGGCCGGTCGATCGCCCAGTCGATCGGGGCCAGATCCAGAGAGTGAACTCTCTGAATCGGTCGACCGCCTGGTCAATCGCCCCTCAAGCCAAGGCTCGTGCACTTATCTGTGCACATCGGTTGACTGCCCGATCGATCAACTTCTGGATCGGTCGACCGGTCAGTCGACCGCCAGAAGGCCAGGTCAGGAAATTTTAGGGATTAAATCTTTGTCTTATAAACTCTTATAAAATCTTATAAAATTAAATAAAATCTACAAAAATAAGTTCATTGAAATACTTTGAAGTACAAATATGTGTGTTTAAAAATTAACATATATTACAAACTTTTTGAACCATTTTTGTAGTGTAGAAATTTTGCCTTAACAAAAATCCGTATTTTCAAAATCAATCTTTAATTTGATAAACGATTTTTCCAAAACTTCTTCAAATACAAAAAAAGGTATTTTAAACATTTTTGAAGCTTAGTGTGTATAGATATGATCCAATACACATATAAGATGAAATATCTATATTTTTAACAATAAGCTCTAAAATAAGTTTTGATAAATACAAAACTCAAACACATGATATAGAAACATCAAATAAGTTTTCCTAAATATTTGAACCAACAATGTGCATGGATGAAATCCAAAGCACATATAAATCATATAAACTTATTTTGATGAAATCTAATTATGAAACATAAGGATGTATACTCTGAAACTCAAAACAAATATGGTATTTTTAAAATCAAAACTATCCTTTTGAAAACACTATATAAATTTTTTTTGTGTATATGAGCTTGAGCAATTCACAACTAATCTATCGTTTATATTTTATCTAAAATACAAAATTTTAATACTTATAAACATGACACAAGTCTTGAAAACCTTCTCTTGAAAATCTTCTCTCCATCTTGACTTGGTCCAAACCTTGATCCATGAGTTAGACTCCCCTTTGAGTACATGATGCGATCTTGATGCGTGAGCTCTTGAATCAACATGATCTAACTTCAAAACTTGACTTCGAATCTTTCGTTGAAACTAAATACCAGCTAAGATCTTGATCAAATATCTAAAATTATATAAACACTAGATCATTAGTACTATAACTACATGAGTTAATCATCATCAAAACTAGAGTACTGGGCCTTTGGGCTAACAATCTCCCCCTTTTTGATGATGACAAAACTCATGGAGTTATATATGCATGGATTAAAGATAAGCTTCATAGAAGCTCCCCCTAATTTATGCATAGCAATAAACAATAAAGATATTCAATAAAGGCTCATAAATTAAACAAAATATATATGCATAAATACCAATGCATGCATATGTAAACTCGCTAAATTCTTCTCCCCCTTTTTGTCAATTCATCAACAAAGGGGTGAGGACAATCAAACAATAAAGATGTATATGTGATATACATTCATGAAGAAGAGAGACATTAAGTTAGCTCCCCTGCATACATGCATTACGTGGAGAAGGGATGACTAGACCCCAACCCATATAAAGCATAATATATAATGTATAGACGGAGATGTTAAGCTCCCCCTACACATGTGTATCACGTAAAGAAGAGAGGTCAAGCTCCTCAATGTGAGATACACTCAACATGATTCTATACATAAGAAGATGTTAAGCTCCCCTTGCATATAGGCAATGCATATAAAAAAATTTTGAAACCACTTTTAAAACAATATTTTTTTGAAATTTCTTGAAGTTAACAAAATGAATTATGATACCAATGAAATCAAATTGTAGTTAACAAAACAAAAGTTGGTACCACTTGTAGAAAAAAATTTTAAGATACCAATAGTAGATTTTGATACCAGTTGAAAGTGAAACATGAAGTACGTTTTGATACCAAATAAATACCAATTGAGATCAATTGAAATACCAATTGAAATGATTAGAAATTGAAATACCAATTGAAATCAATGCATAAGCTTATAACGATAACAATTAACATTTGGAATGAAATCAAGGTTTAACATAAACATAATTTGTGCTTTAAAAATGTAAAGATATTGTAAAACAAGCACAATCAAATCATATATTTGTATGTATGAAAATGAAAATACCAATTGAAATTTGAGGCATATAAAAGAAACAAATATGAGTATACAAAAATAAAATTTCATGAAGATCATGTTTATAACTCATACCTACCATCCTATTCATGCACAAGTTTAAAAGATATTCAATAAGGGTATAAAAGGCATGGTTGTCCATCCAACCGCCCTTTGAAGGTAGGAGTTTTAAAAATAAGAGTTTGAAAATAATTATAGATTGAAAATACTGTCAAGTGAAGAATAAATAACTAGTTTAAAGTAATTTTAAAAAATAAGTTAAAGATCCTTCAAACATGAAAACAAATCAAATATCCTATGAAGCATGCTAAATACATAAGAGTTGACACTCGAAATCTATAAGCTCATAAATGCTCATGAAAACAAGGTCATGAGTAAATAAAAAAAACGTGAGTGCACAAGAATCATGTGAATAACATATTCATGAAAATAAATAATAAAGTTTAAAACATCAAAACATATGAAAATCATAAAAATTTATTTTTCATTAAAATTAAACTAACTTCAAGGTATATGTATGTTCTATCAAAACTAAAAATATACATACATATGCCAAACATAAACGAGTCCATAATAGAATTTTGCATGAAGGCAAGTGACTCAAGAGTATACATGTATATTTATTAGTTTTAGACAAAAATAACATATACATAAAGCAAAACATATACAAAATAGGAAAACAAGTATAAATGAAAGAATCATCAAAACTAGGTTGTACATGTAATGAGTACAAATGAGCAATGAAGTACAAACATATAATAATCAAGTGTAGCTTACTACTTGTATAAGTATAAATACAAGTTTTAACGAAAACTACATCTAAACAAGTAATCACCACATGAAGTACAAAACAAACATGATCATTAGGCCAAATGTACGTGTTTTAGAATTAGCATATATATAGTAGTTAAACAATAGTAAGAACACAAAATATGAATCCATATGAATATGGGTGTATCTCAAAGACTATCTAGTATAACACATGTCTAATAACATTGCATTTAATATAATGAACATTGAAACTACAACATGCTAAAAATCATCAATTGCGAAAGCATGTAAACTAAAATAAAAGTTAGAGATAGTTACCAAACCATACAAACTATTCTCTAAGTCTCCAAACCATGGTGGTCCTCCTACCAAATATCTTTGAAGGTGATGCATCAATGTAGTGTTCATCAAGCTCATGCAGCCACCATCAAGTCACCATACCTTTCACGTCATGTGAGAGTTCACACCTACATCAAACACAAGAGGTGGGGATTTTGGTACCCATTTCTTTTTGGGTATGTGCGGGTTAGCATCATAAGGAACCCAAATATTTTTATTTGCAAACTTTATATAATTTAATCTATCAAAGCAAAATCTTGCAAGATGGTCTTTGCGGCCAGAATGTGTACATGTGTACACTTTAGCATGCATATGAGTGGTGTGAGTGTGAGCATGGTATACATATGTATGTCGTGGAGTTTGTGCATGAACATGTGAAATTTGTTTCTTGCGAAACAAGGATTCCAATTTAGAGTGATTAAATGCACATTGGCTCAAAGTGGACCCAAACAATCAATGTTCTTCTTCATAATGCAAATATCATTATTAATTTTGGAAGAAGAGACATGAGCATGAGAATCAACAATCTTTTTATTTTTAAAAATGTTTTTTTTAAAATAATTTTCCTTTTCAAAGAGTTATTTTCTTCAAAAACAATCTCTTTTTCTTTTTCCACCATAATAATTTTATTTTTCAATGAATTGTTCCTTCACAAATCTCATTTAATTTTGAAGGCAAGAAAATATTCTCTTTTTTTAAAAATTCATTTTCTTTTGAAACAAATTCCAATTTATTTTTAAAGGAATCATTTTCTTTTAACAAAGAAGTGTTTTCCTTCTTCAACTTATTATTTTCAATTCTTAATAAATCATATTTTTCAAGAGGTTTTTGACAAAAAGATGTAAGCTCATCATAAAGCATGTCAATATTTTCTTCTAACTCGGATTCGGAGCTTACCTCAAGGGGGTCGTCCCCTTGGTCCATGTAGCACATGTTAGAAGAATCACTTCCATCATCCTACTCACTCCCCATGTAGTATTACTTTTGTTCACCAAGAGACACAAGTGTGTTCCATAAAAGCCGAATCAAAGTTAGAAACCCTAGATAAATATTCACCATTTAGGGTAGATTTTATAGCATGAATTGCTTTTGTGTTAGCCTCAAGATGTTTGCCATTTGAATAATAAGAATCTTCAATAGTGGCAAAATAAATATGAATTCCTAGGGCTTTTAGGTACATGGACATCTTAACTTTCAAGTTTTGATGTTAAGAATGTCAAACATAAGAGGTGTCATGAAATTCATGAGTGTGTGTTCAAAAATAGTGATTAGCTAAAATGAGAATCTTTAACTCTAGATTGTTAGACCCAAATCAAGAGCACCAAGTTCTGATACCAATTGAAAATACAACTGGAGGGGGAGTGAATAGGTGTACAAGCTAATCTAATGAAAATGATGCGGAATTAAAAACTATCTATGCAAACTAAATCTATTAAGTTAACATATAAGATATAACACAAGAATGTAACCGAATTCCCGATGAAGGGTTCTGAACTATCTCCTCAAAATTTCTCTAGATTAAGAGTTGAGGTGCCACTGTGGCTCTCTTAGTTGAATACAAGTATGAGTAATCAATCCCAAGCATATATCAATTGAGCACAAGATATATCAAGCACATAAAGAGATAAACAATATAAGCATGAAAGATATATAAACACAAGTGTGAGAGAGAGAGAGAGATGAGCAATCACAAATATGGGAGAATTATTTTGAGGTTCGAGCACCTTACTCTACGTCTCTGCCTTCAACACTATGAAGGATTTCCAGTATAATGATTTCGCAAGATCACTCGGTGCCGCAACACCTTCAACGAGTTCACACTAGAACTCATGGACCCACAAGTCCCTCACTTGTTCCCCCAAGAACAACACGTGCAAGGACACTAGCTTGCCGAGGCCGCACCTCTTACAACTCCTCCAACCATAAGTCAGAACACTTGGTGATCACTTCACTTGATCACCACAAAACTCTCTTCACCGAGACCACAACCTATACAACTCCTCACAATACAAGAATGAAATCTTGTGATCACTTCTCTTGATTACAAAAATAACTCTCACAATAAAGATCCCTAGAGGATTGATATAGCAATGGAAAGCTCAAGTTTGTTTGAGAAAAATAAGATAGAGTTGTGATGGAAAACTTAAGAAATCTCTTTTGAAAGCACTCTTGAAAACTATCCTTTTGATATGAAAATTTTAGCCCTAAAATAAGTAGATAAATACCCTAAGAGAGATGAGAAAAACTAGCTCTAAAACCCTCTTCAAATCTTATGAAAAACTAACCAAAACAATCCCCTTATATAGAGTTCAAAAATATAGCTGTTGGGGTTAAATCTGCAGGCCAAATGACCTGTCGGTCAACCGACAGGTCGACCGGCCAACGGTCATATTTTTGACCGTTGGGGCTACGGTCGACCGCTTGACCGCACCGTGGTCATGACCTGTCGGTCGACCGACCGGTCGATCGAGGCAAGATCCAGAGAGCAAAGCTCTCTGGCCAGTCGACTGACCGGTCGACCGAGGCAAGATCCAGATAGCAAAGCTCTCTGGCCGGTCGACCGAGGCCAGATCCAGAGAGTGAACTCTCAGGATCGGTCTACTGCCTGGTTGACCGGCCCTCAAGCCAAGGCGCATGCACGTATCTGTGCACAACGGTCGACCGCTCGATCGACCGACTTCAGGATTAGTCGACCGGTCGGTCGACCGCCAGAAGACCAGGTCAGGAAATTTTGGGTATTAAATCTTAGTCTTATAAACTCTTATAAAATTCCATAAAATCACATAAAATCTACAAAAATAAGTTCATTGAAATACTTTAAAATACAAATATGTGTGATTAAAAATCAGCACATATTACAAACTTTTTAAACCATTTTTGTAATTTAGAAATTTTGCCTTAAACAAAAGTCCGTATTTTTCAAAATCAATCTTTAATTTGAAAAATAATTTTTCTAAAACTTCTTCAAATACAAAAACACGATATTTTAAACACCTTTGAAGCTTAGTGTGTATGAATATGATCTAATACACATAAAAGATGAAATATCTATGTTTTTGATAATAAGCTCTAAAATAAGTTTTGATAAATACAAAACTCAAACACATGCTATAGAAACATCAAATAAGTTTTTATAAACATTTGAACCAACAATATGCATGGATGAAATCTAAAAACACATATAAACTATATAAACTTGTTTTGATGAAATCTAATCATGAAACATAAGGATGTATACTTTGAAACTCAAAACCAAAACGGTATTTTCTAAAATTAAAACTATTCTTAGGAAAACACTATATAAATTTGTGTGTGTATATATGAGCTTGAGCAATTCACAACTAATCTATCCTTTAATTTTATCTAAAATACAAAATCTTAACACTTACAAATATGACACGAGTCTTGAAAACCTGCTCTTGAAAATCTTCTTCTCCATCTTGACTTGATGCAAACCTTGATCCATGAGCTAGACTCCCCTTTAAGTACATGATGCGATCTTGATGCGTGAGCTCTTGAATCAACACATTCTAACTTCAAAACTTGACTTTGAATCTTTCATTGAAGCTAAACACGACTAAGATCTTGATAAAATATCTGAAGCTATATAAACACAAGATCATTAGTATTATAATTACTTTAGTTAATCATCATCAAAACTAGAGTGTTGAGCCTTTGGGCAAATACGAATCGCACGAACGTGTCCGAAATCACTACAACATGTATCCAAACACATAAACTCACACCCTTACAATCATACATATACACCCCGTACACATACACTCCACATACATACACGTACACTCTTATACACATAATATACATGTCATTACAGACATACATATATATATATATATATATATATATATATATATATATATATATATATATATATATATATATATACATTTATACATACCCATAATCATATATATATATATATATATATATATGGGAAAAGTGTACCTAGTAGGTCTCCTTAGATTGTAATCTAAGAAGATGACTTAAAACTCTAGCATCCCGATTTTTTTCACGATTTGACCGCACATTATCATCTTCATGTTATAAACGTACGCATATAAAAAATCACGTAATTTGAAGTTTGTTTACTCTATTTTCTTTAGGTTCAAACATTAACAGTTTTAAATAGTAGAACAAACTGTAATGATTAGATCAATGATTAAATGAACTTCAAATCATGTGATTTTTTATATATGTACATCTTATAACATGAATATGATAATGTGCGGTCGGATCGTGAAAAAAAATTCGGGATGTTGGAGTTTTAAGCCGTCTCCTTAGATTACAATTTAAGGAGACCTACTAGGAGCACTTGACCCCCCCCCCCTAACACACACACACACACTTGCTAACACCCAAATACTAATATATATTAATTTAAATGCATACACACATGCATGCATACCACCACCACACTCATGCACACATCCATACACAATTAAATACACTTTCACATTATTACATGTTTACCCCTACACATATTAATGCACTTATATTTACACACACACACACACACACAAAAATATTTAAATATTAAAAGCATACAAAATTATAAAGAGAAAGAAAAGAGACAGGTAAGACTCACACATTGGAGTGACTTGCGGCGCACCGACAGATGCTCTGGCGGAGGCGGCTGAAGCCACAGAGGATGTCGACGGATAGAGGATCTCGTCGTAAAGGACGCGGGTACATTCGCGCTCGCCGACGGCGATCAACGGTGATCCACGGAGATGACGAAAGGGGGATGCCATGTGAGGGGATACTCTGGGGTTGCATGTCGTGGGGACTTCGACCTTGCTAGAGGGTAGTTTGCTTGAGTTGAGGTGTGTGGTCTGAAGTTGGTGGAGGAGAAGTAGCGAAGCCCATGGAGGGAGCGATGCGTGCACCAGGCCTACGGAGAGAAGGTTGGGCATACAAGGAGGGGATTAGGGTCTGCTGTGGAGGCAGAATATAGGGGGGAGTGCGACAGCCAACAGGGGGGCTATCGTGCTCCTGGTGCACGCCTGCTGTTGGTGAAGGGGAGGGCAGTCAACAAGGCTGTGGAAGAGAGGCGCCAAGGGAGCTGCTGAGGTATGTTGTGGCTGGCTGTTGTGGGCGGTTTGGCCTGGGCTCGGTTAGGGAGTTGTGGCGCGGGGAGGTTCAGGTTGTGCGCGCTAATAGCAGCAAGGAGAGGAGGGGGTCTCGGCTGTGAAGGGGAGGAAGAGAAGGAATGTTGGAATTTAGTTTGGATTAGATTAGTTAAGATTAGGATTGATTTGTTAGGATAAGATATTTTGATAAAGTTTTGGGATTTAAGATTAGATAGGATAATTAGTTAGGATTTGAGATTTTTATTGTTACGATTAGGATTTGATAATGGGTTTCGGGTTTAGGTTGAAAATGGATTTTGGGTTTAGGTTGAAAATGGATATAGTATCAAGGGTTATGGCTATAGGGTTTACGGGTTAAGGAATAGGAATAAGAAGGGAAAGAGTCAAAGAAAAGAATAGAGACTACTGCTACTAATAATAATGCTAATAATAACAACTCTTAAATAAAAATAATAATTAATAACAGTCATATTAATTAACAATAACAATGACAATAATTATAATAATACCAATAATAATATTAATAACAATAATTAGTCATAATCATAATAATAATAACAATATATCAATAATGATAATTATAATTAACAATAACAAAACTAATAATATTAATAATGATAATTAACTATAATAATAATAACGATAATAATGACACTAATAATAATAAAAAAGATTAATAATAATAAATAATCAGTAAATCAAAATAAATATTTTAGGAAAATAAAAATAAAATAAAATAACGGTATTACTAACTAGGGATATTACAATTTCTTTGTATCCCGATGATCCGATAAAAAGGAGGCTCTAATACTAATTGTTGGATCTAATAATTATTCCAAATAAGATCCTATACATGCAATAGCCTCTATATCAAGATTAAAGGAAAGGAGGTTTAGGCATACCTGATTCCATCACGAAAGAGATGCCGAAAGTTGCACAATCTCGATGACGCCGGAGTTGAGGGAAGAGATTCTTCTCTTCAGTCACCAAGTTCTCCTCTTGATCTTTAGAGGAGATGAGAGGCCTCCGAGAGAGATTATGTCATGATAGATGGCTATGGAGAGAGAATTCTACCCATGATATATAACATCAAGGAATTCTAGTTCAACTCATCATAGATCTAACCCTTGATTGATAACACGAGTTTTACACATGTAGATGAGTTCCACATCTTAATTTAAATACACTAATCGCTAAGTGTTATTGAAACTTATTTAGACCCAAACCATTAGGCTTCATCAATTCTTTATTGGGTCAACAATATAGGCTTATAGAGACGGGTGTATAAATCCAATTAGACTTTTGTAAACTCAAATTAATTTAAACTCTAATCCAAATAAGTCTAACGGATAGGACCCGATGAGCAAGAGGTAGGGAAGACCTTTTGGTGATCTCCATGATTGAGGATGAGAATTGTGTTTTGGAGACTCCCGGAACAAAGGATGATGACAAATTTGGCCAAAAAAGAGTCACAATCATCTGCATTTTTTTGCTTAAGATAGAAGAAAATGATTTTTTCTTATTTCCACACAACAATTAAACCTTGTTTTCCAAACTACAAACTCTGACCTGAGCTATGTACAACCATTGCAAGAAAGCCCAAAAATAAGGAGAACAGAGAAAAGCCAAAAAAAAAAAATATTAAAATGGGAAAAGGAAAATAGACTATTCCTATACACAGTTTAAACACACGGTATTTTCATTATATAATTAATTTCATATTATTGAGCAGCCATTAGGATTGTCATCGCCGAAGAGAGCACCTGTCCTTATCCATGCTTGCAATGTATGAATATGGATGGGAACCGTATGTTACATGGTGGTGTTGCGAGTGGCTTGCATGATATTGGTTGCCGTACTGCTGAGTGGACCATGGTACGCCAAAGTACGGCGGTCCCACCAGTCTTTCTCACAGTCTTGAGCACCTTCTTTTGGTCAACCCATCCGATCACAGCTACTTTTTGTGTGATCATGTTTATATCCACGCATCTGCAATAAATAAGTAGGGTTCAATTTTATGTTAGTTGGACAGAATTTAGTTTAAGTTAAGCTATACATACTCAGTCTTTCTTTTATTGAGAAAATATCATCATTTAAAATATGAAATCAGTATTGTGTCGTCTACTACTTTTAATATCAATGCATCGATATTGATTGTCAATAGTTTGTAATGTCACTCATATTAGCTCCAATAACGGATAATATTATAGAGTTAATATTGTATCAAATATTTTAAATATTGATATGATATTAAGAAGAATGTATCAAAATATGTCGATATTTGAAACCATAAAAGATATATACTCAGTTTATCTTATATACCTTTGACCTTGAGAGGTGCTTTCCTAATCTTTTCTAACATCCTGCACAATCCATGTGCACACACATCTCCACAATCTGCATGAAACCAGCCAAAGTATTCCATGTCATCAAAATAGATACAAATTTACTCAAAAAATGGAAACCCAACGACTAAAACAAGTGAATAAGAAATAGAGAGGACTCATACCGTAATTATTGGCAAACGGTTATGCTCCTCCTCTCTTTGTTTCTTACTTGAAATGTTAATGCTCTCTCCCTTTAGTTAGCATAAGCAATATTTGGGATGCTTTCTTGCTCCCCTTTGCACTGTCTCTTGCTCTCTATTTATTGAAGGAAAAGACACTCAACTCCTGCAACAAAGGGGATACCGTGTGCTACGATTTAAGCCTTCTAAAAAGTATAACTCAACGGATTAAAACAAAAAAAGGTACTGTCCCAACCGGACCCCACCCTATCTCAGTGAACAACTCCACCAATTTTCATGTGTGGTGGTCAAAATTTAACCCTCAACAAGATGCTGATACTTCTCCAAGCAACCAAATTTCTCTTTGAAAGTTTTCGTAACAATCATTTGCCTCTGTCACATCGGACCATCTCGAGAGCATCCACAGTTCTCATAATCACTGTAGGCCGAACTTGAGTCAATATCTAAAACTCCGCCACATAGAACCGCCCCGGAGCAACCCCCTCCCGGAGGGATCACTACCCAGAGTCACTTAGAGTCCAACATCCCGACTTCACCCGAAAGTCCCCAGTAACAGCCGCCGAGATATCCGCCTGCAATCACGTCACCTCTCCTTCCCACATTGAAGACGTGTAACGTCCATGCGTTCAAGGTGGACATTTATAGATAATAACGAAATTCCCTGCATGCAATCTCAACCATCATGCCAGCAATCACGGCCGTTATAATAAATCCGCACATGAAAATCTTACAGGTACATGTATCTCACCAGCGGCCCATCCGCCTGAGGAAAAAGAGTTCAGTACAAATTGATATTATTCTCCAACAAGAAGGGACTTTGGAAGGACTTTTTGGAGCTTTCCATCCGATTGACTCAGATATATCAATACATATCTGTAATTTCTGTAAATCATGTTAAACTTATTTAGATAGAGTAAATTAATTTGGGCCTACACAAGTCTAATTGAATTTATACACTCGTTTCTATAATCTTATGTTGTTGGACTCAATAAAGAATTGATCAAGCCTAATGATTTGGGTCTAGACACGTTTCATTTACACTTAGCCATGAGTATATTTAAATTAAGATGTGTTACTCATCTACACGTGTGGAATTCGTGTTATCAATTAAGGCTCTAGATATATGATGAGTTGAACTAGATTCCTTGATGTTATATATATCATTAGTAGGATTCTCTATCCACCACCAATCATTTACAATGACCTAATCTCTCTCTTGGAGGCATTTCATGTCCTCTAAGGATCAAGAAGAGAACTTGGTGACTGAAGAGAAGAATCCTTTCCCTCAACTCTGGCATCCTCGAGATCGTGTAACCTTCGGTATCCCTTTCATGATGGAATTAGGTATGTCTAAAACTCTCCTTCCGTTTAATCATGAAAAGAGACTATTTCATATATGAGATCTTATTGGACAATTATTAGATCCTACAATTGGTATCAAAGCCACCTCTTTATCGGATCATCAGGATATAAAGAAATCCTTCAATAAAAGCATCCCTTTTAACCTTTATATCCCGATGATACTTCTTCTTCTCCCCGTGATTTTTCTCGATTTGAGTTTCACGTAAAAATATCATACATCATCTATTGTTTATGTAGTGTTTGTTATTTTATACTTACATCTTCAACACTTACTCTCATTTGTGGTGTGAGCCGACCTTATGATCACTCACAACGGAACATCTCCACCACACCATGTAATAGCAACATGTCTACCAATCAGAAACTGACATGTAATCTCAAAAGTGTCCCCTGCTCTAGTGTCGAAATTGGAAAATGTAAAGAGACGATGGGGGAACAACATATCAACATTGAGACCCACGAAAGCAAGTTTGCATGGCTAAGAAAAGAAAAGGCTGAAGTTTTTGATCTTTTCTTTGAGCAGAAAGAGTTCTTTATCTTCTATCAGTTCCATCCGAACAGTGTACACAGAACACTCAACTGGAGGCAATCAGAAAGTAGCACGTACCAATATTAATGGTTTAATGCAACTAACTAGGACCAGTGGGTTGCTAAGATCTTTATTCTGAAAAAAAAATTGCAACCAAGTGGGTTGCTTGCATGACTTGATATTGACTAGGCTAATGTTTCAAGTGTTTAAATTCTGTTGCAAGTTGAAAGTTATTAATTCGGAGCTCTATATATTTATAATCATAAACAGATCAAGTTGTTTCTCCTACACGCCTAAAATACACAAAATTTTCCTGAACGAGAGCATCTCTTAAAGGCCCCTGAATGATATGTATTATATATTCTTATCAAATAATTCAAACTCGAATATATTATTCTCGTGTAGAAAAACTGTAAGAAATTTAAGTGGATTAAAACATGCAATAATTATAAATCTTTAAAATCTAATAAACTAATTGTCCTAAGCATGCAACTGAAATACAAAATTAAAAGAAAATAAAAAGCTGGCCTGGGGTGACGTAGTCGTGCAAACGCACTGCCCTAAAAGAAAGATGATCGGTCTCTCATCTGGACCTTGAAAATGACCCTTCTCCTAGCGGTAAAAACTCTCTCGGTAGTACACCAGTACCCAACTCAGGACGATGAGTCAGGCCTCTGCTCAGAGGGAGATTCGTTACCCGTAAGTGGGAAAACAGCGTTGAGAAAGCACCAAAACCTGATCGCAAGAACACAATTTTTTTCAGCAGAATATATGTAAAAAAAATTTGTGAGAGAAAGAGGGCAGATCGATTTTTGTTTCATATAAAAGATACGTACAAAGATCAGGTATTTATAATCCTCTGCAGATCTTTCAGTTTGCAATAGCCTGAGAGAATCTGTGATCATACGCGAATGGTTGCAACGTGCAGATCCGATTCTATAATATGGGTCCAACTTTACCTGAAAAATCTCAACAGAATTTTAAATAAAAATAAAAATAAAAAACCAAAAAAAATGTAGCAAGTCCAACAAGCCCTTGAATCGAACTGCATTCGTGTCCGCAGGTCGTAGGCTCATGCCACCCGAACCCGGCCCGGTTCGGTTCAGCGTGTGTGCGCTCGTGTGGGGATATGGCCCATAGCCCAGCACTCATAACAATAGGCATGAGAGGAGTTGGTATATATACTATCCAACCTCCATCTCCTATCCAATGTGGGACTAAACTCAAAGACAAGTAAGAGGAAAACTCAAGTTTTCCCTTCAAACTCAAAGCATATCCAACAGTCCCCCCAAAAACTTGAGTTTCAGGGAAGATAAAACAAATTGACAATAATAACAAACAAATCATTAAATCATAAAACACGAAAGAAATCGGGCAACATCATACGGTGAATTAGGGACAGGTGAACTACGCTTAGAACCTTCCTTAGTGAATTCATCGTCATCTGAGAGACATAGTGGATTACGTCTGGAACTAACCTCTTTTACCAGATATTGATAGAATACACACACAATAAGTCTCTATCTATTGAGCGAGCGGATTGAGCGTTAAAGGTCATCCTCACAATAATCGACTAATAAGAGTTTCTAGGGTCAGCTCTGCCCCTAACCGCGGCCATCACGGTTCCTCTCATGTAGGTAAGTCCTCCAAGGGTGCTACAGCAGGATAATATATCCTACACACTAAATGTGTTACACTTATTAAGAGTTAAGCTCATTCTTACCTAGTTGTATCATAAGAGCATCGTCACCATAGAGAAGGGGTAGTAATGACAATACTACATACATGATATAAATATATCCGGGTTGATGCTCCACACGAGTATCACCAGTCTAGCTTGTTCCTACCACATTGAATCCTTTCATGGAATCAACTCCCAATCAAGTAGGTTAAGTTCCTGCTGTCTGTGAACTCTAGTATGGGCTTAACTCTATTTCCCTCGATGATTCTAGGACCACACTCCTAGAAAGACCCTTAATCAATGGGTCAGCAATATTCTTCTCAGACTTTACAAAGTTCAGAAGTATAATTTTGCCCAATAGGCGCTGAACAGACTTAAGCCTGATTTGAATATGTATGTTCATCTTCTTATTGGCATTATCTTACTTTAGAATCTCAATGGTGGATCTTGAATCAGTATGAACTGAGATTGAAAGTATAGGTCTAGGCACGATAGAGAATTCAGAAAAAAGATCCTTTAACCATTCAGTTTCGGAGCAACTTGTGTCCAGAGAAATGAGCTCGGACTCCATGGTGCTTTTGACAATCACAGTTTGTTTGTACGATTTTAGGACACAGCAGCACCACCAAATATGAATACATATCCGATCGTAGACTTAAAACTGCTGGAATCAGTGACCCAGTTGGCGTCACTAAAATCTTCCATAACATCAGGATATCCAGTGTAAGTCAGACAGTAGCCAACTGTACCTCTAAAATATCTGAAAACTCTCTCTAATGTAGTCTAGTGTTCTTTATTAGGGTTACTAGTATATATACTCAATCTACCTACTGCATAAGAGATGTCAGGTCTAGTCCTGTTAAAAATGTAAAGAAGTGAACCTATTAATTGAGAGCATTTAAGTTGAGACACAGGCTTACCCATATTCTTCTTCAAAGCAATTGAAGAATCATAGGATGTAGAAATAGGTTTAGAGTTATAGAAATCAGATTTATGAAGCATTCTTTCAATGCTATGAGCAAGACTCAAAGAAATTCCATTAGAGATTTTGGATATTTTTATTTCTAATATCATATCAGCAGGACCTAAATCCTTCATATCAAAGTTTTGAGAAAAATAATCCTTTACTCTTTGGATTGCATAAAGAGAATTTCCAAGGATAAGAATATCATATATATATATATATATATATATATATATATATACACACACACACACACACACACACACACACACACACACACACACACACACACACATATATATATAGACAAAAGATAATATACTCATTGTCAAAGTTCTTAGAATATATGCACTTGTCATGTTCATGGACAGTGAATTCAAATTGTGCAATAACTTTGTTAAACTTTTGATGCCATTGTTTGGGTGCTTGTTTAAGTCCATACAATAACTTCACAAGTTTGCACACTTTGTTTTCTTGTCCCTTGGCAATGAATCCTTCTGGTTGGTTCATATAGATCACTTCTTCATGATCGCCATTCAGGAAAGTAGCCTTGACATCCATTTGGTGAATGAGCATGTTATGAATTGATGCAAGTGCTAGAAGGATTCTGATAGAGGAGATCCTGACAACAGGAGAATATTTGTCAAAGAAGTCAATATCCTTTTGTTAGATGTTAACAACTAATCTGGCTTTGTATTTGTCTACAGTGCCATCAGGTCAGAGTTTCTTCTTGAAAATTCATTTACAACCTGCAGGTTTGCATCCTGGAGGAAGATCAATGAGAATTCAAGTGTTATTCTCCATTATGGACTTAATCTCACTGTCAATGGCTTCTTCCTAGAAAGGAGACTTGAAAGAGTCTATTACCTCCTTGAAGGAACTAGGATCACCTTCCACAAGATAGGTAAAGAATTTTTCACTGAAAGATGTAAGTGCTCTTGTTCTTTTGCTCCTTCTGGGTTCAAAATCAGTTACAGGAGCAAAACTAAAAGAAGGGATATCAGAGATGAAAGAGTGCAAGAAGGATCACTAGGGATTTTAGATTTGAAAGGAAAGATGTTTTCAAAGTAAACAACATCCCTAACTTCAATGATAGTGTTGTTGGATATTTCACTGATTTTAGAGTTAACCACTAGAAATCAGTTAACATTACTATCTAGTGCATACCGATGAAGATAGCATTAACAGTTTTGGCTGATTTTTCTTTTCTTCGGTTCCGATATTGAAACCTTAGCCTGACAACCCCAAACTTTAAAGAATTGAATGTTAGGAGTTCTCCTTTTTCAACATTCATATAGAGTAACGTCGGAGTCTCTTTGGGAATCCTATTGACTATAAAACAGGCAGAAAGGAGAGCTTCACCCAAAGATTTTTAGTGCACCTGAGCTGAATAACATGCAATTCACCATGTCCATCAGTGTTATTTTCTTTCTTTCAGCTGCCCCATTGGATTGAGATGTGTAGAGAGCAGTTACCTAATGAATAATATCGTGTTCTTCGCAGAATCCTGTCATATCATTTGAGGTATACTTTCCCCTATGATCAGATCTTAGAATTTTGATCTTCTTTTCACGTTGGTTCTCAGCTTCGACTTTATACACCTTAAACCAATTGAAGACTTCATTCTTAAATTTGAGAAGATAGGTGTAACAGAATTTGGAGTAGTCATCAATGAATGTCACAAAGTATCTTCTACTGCCTGAGGTGAGAACTCTATTTGAGTCACAAACATCACTAAGAATAAGTTTGAGGGGTTCAGATGTCCTTGTGATAGAAGAAAATGATTTTTCGGGTATTCTTATCCTGAACACAAATTTCACATCTAGAAGATGTGTCAAAAGAAGATTTAGGAATGAGATTCAAGTTAATCATTTCTTGATAAAATTGAAATTGACATGTCCCAGTCTTCCATTCCCAATATCACATGACTCAATGTTAAAAGCAACGGGAATAGAAATTTCATTATCAGAAGAATTTATTATATTGAGATGAAAAAGGCCATCACAAACAAAGCCTTTTTCAATGAAGATATTAAACTTGGAGATTACAAACTTATTGGATTTCTTGACAATCCTATAGCCAGCTCTAAGAAGTGAAGACTCGTTGATTCGATTTTTCTGAAGTGTGGGCACATGCAGGACGCCTTGAAGAGTTAAATTTTTTCCTGAGGTCATTCTGAGATCAATACGTCCAGTTTCCTTTATCTCTCTAGTAGAGTCATCTGTCAGGCTCACGCTTCCTCCACATTGTTCCTGATAAGATTTAAACCAGGAGCATTTAGTATAGATATGAATATTGGCTCCCGAATCTAACCACCAATCCGAGGAGAAGGTGATAGAATTGACAATAGGAAGAGAAGAATCTAACATAAAAGAGTTGGAGTTCCGTTCCATCATGTTGACCTTGTGCCCGCCATTTTCTCTATTTTCTCTTGGTTGAGCTTTGACAGTTTCTTTCTTCCGGTTGAAACATTGAGGTACCATATGATTGTTCTTCCACGGACGTAGCTGAATCTTTCGTCAGTCTTCTGGCCAAAGATTTTGGGTTTGAAGGAAGAAGATTGAGAAGGTTTTAAAGAAGAAGAGTTTGCATGGGTAGAAGAATAAAAATGATTGAGTTTTTTGAACTTCTTGCTCCTGAGATTCATAACTTTGTGCTTAAGCTTATCCTCCACCAAGTTCACTTTAACATTCATTTCTGACTTGATTTTGGAGTTTTGCCTATGCTGATCTTCTATGTGAATCACTTTTTGGGCTTGAATGAGGGTTAGGTCACCTTATTTGCGATGCAA
The DNA here is from genome assembly GCA_038442645.1 of Agave tequilana. Taxonomy (NCBI): domain Eukaryota; kingdom Viridiplantae; phylum Streptophyta; class Magnoliopsida; order Asparagales; family Asparagaceae; genus Agave; species Agave tequilana. The sequence continues at coordinate 35,503 of JAVJIF010008871.1, read as the reverse complement.
GTCTCCAGTAAAGATTGACCAGGAAGGAGGGAGTTTGTCAATAAGACAAGACACCTTGTAATCGTTGTAGAATTGATTTCCTTTTGATTGAAGGTGTCAGATATAATTTTAAAATTCATGAAGTTGATCATTGATAGATTTACTATCAGTCGCCATGAATTTATTGAAGGAGGAGAAGGTGAATCATTTGATTCCAACATCGTCGAGGCCATATTCATGCTCGAAAGCTGTCCATAGTTATTTAACACTCTTATATTCATAATAAATGTCATATAGAATATCAGAGAGTGCACTAAGAATCCTATGGAGACAATGATAGCCAATTTCCTCAGGTTTCAAATAGATATGGGAGGAAGGAGTAGTAAGAGGAGTTTCAACAAGAGAAGATCCAATAGATGAAAGTTAAGAAGGAGGTGCGGGAAGGGAGTCATCTATGGCTGAATAAGACCTAGTGGTCATCCAGTACTTCATCTGATTTGCTCATCTCTTAAAGTATGTGCCGGAAGATTTCTCTGATTTGACACCCTTAGAGTGATCAAGGTTAGCCATAGAGACGGAATGGTGCTATCTAAATTCTGTATTTTAAAATTATTTGATAATGTCATAATTTAGTTTTATTGGTCGTTTTTAGATTAGGGTTGCATAATAAATAATGTATAGTCTTTCTTTAATTATGAGCCAAATAATTCAAGCAAGATATAACTGAAAATCACCTAGAGGGGGGGTGAATAGGTGATAATGCTAATCTAATGAACTTAATGCGGAATTTAAAAACTAATTGCAATAGACAAGAGATGCACACTCAATCAAGCCAAGCAAATAAATATGAATGAACAATATGAATTGATGCAAGGCACAAAGTAAAGAGAGAGAGATAGAGTAAGAGCCAAGGGATCAAGCGCAAACAACAAGATATGTTTCAAGGTTCGAGCACCCAGCTCTACATCCCCGCCTTCACACAGAAGGATTTCAAGTCCACTAGCTTGTCCACAAAGGACTCCCACAAAGGGAACCTCCACCGAGGATTTGGGGCAATAACAATTACAAGGAGTACCCAACTCCTCTCCTTACAAACACAACCTCCTCCTTGAGGCACAACTCCAAGCCAACAAACAATCACCTCACAACTTGAGGGATTAGCACAAAGCTTACACAAGGATCACCTCACCACTTGAGGGATACAACCCAAATGCACAACCTCCTCAACACAATGAGGAAAGGCACAAAGTCAAGCAAATGAAGGGTTTACAACTTGGTGTTCTAAACAACAACCACAAATAATTTCTTTCCCACACAAAGATCCTATAGAATGAGATAGTAGATGTAGCTCAAGTGTGGAGAAAACCAATAGAATGGAAATCAAAATCACAAAGAAAATCCTTGGGAAAAACTGAAACCAAGATATAGAAGTTGAATCAAAACTCTTTTCCCCAAAAAACCCTTTTCTTTGATTTTCCAAACCCTAGAAAAAACACCAAATAGATTGTTCAATTTAAATCCAAAAACTTCTTTTGATTGCTGTGAAAATACCAGAGAGTAAGGAAAAATTCGTACAAAAATTCTTAGAGAAAAACTCTTTCCAATGGGGTATTTATAGCCCATTTGGAAAACTAGCCGTTGGCAGCAGAAACTGCCAGAAATGACCTACCGGTCGACCGCTCGGTCGACCGTCCAACGGTCAAATTTTGACCGTTGGCAGCTAAAAGTCGACCGCCCAATCGACCGAAAAGAACAGAGAGCACTGCTCTCTGGTACGGTCGACCGGTCGGTCGACCGTCCCAAGTGTCTGCCAGACATGCACAGGGCTGTGCACGTCGGTCGACCGCTGGGTCGACCGGCCCTTGGTTCGGTCGACCGTGCGGTCGACCGACCTGGCCCGTCAGCCACTGTTCTGGGTCAGAAAAACAGGATAGAAAATATTCTAATAAATCCATAAAGACTTGTAAAAATACACAAAAATAGTTTTATCATTTTATATTGAAATATAAACTTGTGATAAAAATTTCATCACAAATAACAAACATCTTGAAACATTTTTGTGTCTTATCATTTTTACCAAAATTCAAAACTTGTATTTTCTAAAACTTGGATTTTTGAATAGAAAATACATTTTGTCCAAAACTCATCCAAATACAAAAACAAGATATTAAACAATATTTAGGTATGATGTATATGGATATAATCCTATATACATGAAACATATATATACCCATGTTTTTGTCATTAATTCCAAAATATGTTTTGACAAAAATACCAAAACATAAAACACATGAATATGTAAGTCAAAACTAAGTTTGTCTAGAAAGATGAAGCATGCATGTATATAGAACAAATCTAATATATATTAAATCATGTAAACTTGTTTTGATCTATCTATTCATGAAACCAAGATCGGTTAAACCAAAAACGGAAAAACCGAAAACCAAAACATGAAACGTGAGTGTTGTGAACTTGAGCATATCATACTATTCTAATCTTTACAATTTGGATCAAAACACAAAACTAAAATAGGTACCGATGTCTTCTTGTAGAGCGCAATCTCCAAGCCGACTCGATCCAAAACTCTTTGATCCATCGAGCAAGTGTTATATATAATCTTTAACGCTCGGGCTCTTGAATCAACATGTGAAAGCTTCCAAATCATCTTGTTGAAGCTAATCACCAACTAATAACTTGATTAATGATCTGAAACTAAATAACACAAGATTATTAGTACACATAACTACATGAGTTAATCATCATCAAAACTAGAGTGGAAGGCCTTTGGGCCAACAATCTCCCCTTTTTGATGATGACAAAACTCATGGAGTTATATATGCATGGATTAAAGTTAGGCTTCAAAGAAGCTCCCCCTTAACTCATGCATAAACATAAAACATAAATATATGCAATGAATATTAAACATGAATGCATAGATATGCATAAATAATAAAAAGGCTCTAGATACCAATAAAATTTTCAAAAACAAAACATGCTCTAGATACCAATTAAAATAATTAAAACATCTAGATACTACTTAAAACATCATACTACTTAAAACATGTTCTACATACCAATTAAACTTGATATATGCAAAACATAATATGCATATATGAACTCAAATATTTCTCCCCCTTTTTGTCAATCATCAATAAAGGGGTAAAAACTAAAACAACTCAAGAAAATCTTCTTCCCTTTTTTTTGTCTAAAACAAAAATATCAATAAGGGGTTAAATTAAACATGATACCAAAAAAATGTGTCAATGAGGTGCATATATGATACCATTGAAGTGAATATAAAATAATTCAAGAAATGCCTATATCAAATGATACCAATTGAAATAAAGTTAAATGATGCATTGAAACAAATCATATAAAACATTCTTATATGAAAACATATATCAATTGAAAACAAAAATCTTGATACCAATTGATAAGTAAATAAACTACATACCAATTTTAAGTAAACAATCTTGATATGATACCAAATTGAAATTTTAAACATAACAAATTTTGAATTCTTAAACATAAATCTTGATACCAATTGAAATTATTATTCTTTAAGTATATAAACAAATTTGATTTTGATATCCTATGCCTTAAAAATTTTAATCATAAAGTGTGGGAGTGGAATACAAACTCAATGGCAAAACAAAATACCAATTGAAAAATGAAAATCGAATTTTCTCCCTCTTTATGAAATACAAACTAAACATATGCATAAGCTTGAATAAAGATACCAATTGAAAAGTGAATCAATTGAAACAATGTTGAAGTTCAAGCGTTAGCATAAAATAAATTTTGTGCTCAAGATATAGGGATATAATAAGCACAAATAAAAACATATATATGTATGAGAAATTAGATACCAATTGAAATTGATACTATTTGAAGTGCAAGCATACATATACAAAAAAAATATATGAGTATACAAAAATGTCAATATTGATACCTATTGAAAGAATCCAATGATACCAATAGAAACAACCAATAAGATCAAATGTATATCTCATATTCCTAGCCTCCCAATCAAGTTCAAGTTTAAAATGATTTTCAACATAAAGCATACTTGAGCATGATCTCCCATCCAACCACCCGTGGAAGGTAGCGGTTTAAAAAAAAAATAGGTTTGAAAATAAAGTGTGTTTGAAAATCTCTACCAAGTGAAGAATACGAACTAGTTAAAGGAAAATTTTTAAACTAGTACGAAATCCTTCAAGTAAGGAATAGAACAAAATTATTTTTCATGAAACACATGTAAATCACATGATCACTAAACACTCAAAGTCCATAAAACCCATATCATAGTCTCATGAAAACAAATCATGAGTAAACTAATAAAGTGAGTGTACAAGTATAATGTGACACATATCAACGTGAAAATATTCAATTAAGCTCATATGAAATTCCTTGAAAACATGAGAACGTGAAAAACTAGATTTTCATTACCGATTGAAATTACCTAAAAACATGAAAATCATTAAAACGATTTAAACTTCAAGGCATATGTATGTCATGTACAAACTAAAGTATACATACATATCCTAAACATAATGAGTCCACAAAAGTATATGCATGAAGGCACGTGGCTCAAGGATGTACATGTATAATCAATAGTTTGGACAAGATAGACATATACATGAAGTTAAAACACATGATCATAAAAACATATTCAAAATGAGGAATACAAGTTAGAATGCATGAATCATCAAAATTAGACTATACTAGCACATCTAATGGGTACAAATAAGCATCCAAGCACAAACATATATAAAGATTTATTTGTGTCGCACTACATGTACAAGTATAAATTCTAGTCTTAATGAAAACTAACATTTAAACAAGTAATCAAATCATTAGGCATAAAACGGGATATAAATCAACATGAAAATCATAAACATGATCATTTAACATACTAATCAAAATAAAACAAAAATCATAAACATCCATATGATCATTATGTACATGCATGCGCATTAGATCTAGAACATACATATTAGTTTAAAAATAAGGTGAGAACACAAAGATAGGTCCATGGGTGTCTCAAGTAACTAAACATGTATATCACTAATCTAAATCACATGGCATAATCATAATGAGCAATGAAACATGACATGCTATAAAATGATGAACATGAAAAGCATGCAAATGTAAAAGGGAGTTAGAGATCGATACCAAAACCGATGAAGGCACCTCCCAAGTCTCCACACCTATGGTGGTCCGTCTCCACCAAACTCCCCTGAAAGTGATGCATCCAAATTTGTTTTCTTTTAGGCACAGAACGCATCCACCTCAAGGCATCAATACTCTCACGTGATGTGAGAGCCCACACCTACATCAAAAATCAAAGGGGTGGTCTTTGGTACCCATTTTCTTTTGGTCCACGGGGGTTAGTATCTTTCCTAACTCAAACAAGATTATTTGCTAAATTTTCAATATGTAAATGATCATAGCAAAATCTAGCAAGGTGGCCTCTTCGACCACAATGTGTACACGTGTACACATGGGCATACATAGTGTGAAGTTTGTGATCGTGATGAGCATGTGTATGCTGTAAAGGGTGTGCATGCGAAGATGGAACTTGTTTCTTACGAACCAAGGTTTCCAAGCGTGTATGATCCAAAGCACATTGGCTCAAAGTGGAGCCCAAACAATCAACACTTTTCTTCAAAATATTTATATCATTTTCAATAGTTGAAGATATAGTGGAGCATGCAATAGGTGTGCTAGATGAAAAAGCTATACTAGCATGGCACACATGAGAATCAATATCAATTTTTAAAGATTCATTTTTCTTTAAAACTAAATCCAATTCTTTTGTAATGAAATCAATTTCATTTTCAAAATAAGGTTATCTTTTAAAACAAAATCTAATTTAGAAGATAAAGCCTCATTGTTTTTCACAACATCATCACAATCATTTTTGCTTTTCAAAACATCAATCTCTTTTAGGGAAAGGTCTAGTTGAGATCTTAGTGAGTCACGTTCACTAGTAGTCTCTTTCTTCTCTTGCAAAACCGATTCAAAAGTTGAGCATAATCCTTCATTTCTTCTTTTAAATCAAAGTTCTTCTTTTTCAAAAGTTCATGTTTTCCTAAGAATTTTTCAAGTTTTGAGGCAAGTTCTACATTCAAATTTTGAACTTCCAAAACACCCATAGCAATATGAACTAGAGCTATCATCTAGTTGAGAATCCGATTGAACCTCAAGGGAGTCTTTCCCTTGGACCATGAGGCAATGCTTGTCGGACTTGTCTCTCCTAGATCTCCTCAACTTGTTGATAATCCTTGGTAGCTCGGGAGAAGTCAATATGCTCCAAACTGCAAAAGCCGAATCATAATGATCAAACACCGGTAAAAGATCTTCATTAAAAGTGTTTTAAGTGCTAATGCATTTGCCTTTTTATGCTTGCTATAATTTGGGTAGGATTCATTTGTAGTGGCTTGATAAACTAGATGTCCTAGGGTTTTCAAATGACTACTCATATTGGCCTTCCAAACATCAAGTCTAAAAAAGTCAAACATAGGAGGGCTATCCATGAGTGCAAACTAATGTGTGCAAATGAAAATGCAAATGATGATTAGCAAACCAAGATCTCACTCCTAGGTGGTTAAACCTAAATATCAGGAGCGGAGGCTCTGATACCAATTGAAAATCACCTAGAGGGGGGGTGAATAGGTGATAATGCTAATCTAATGAACTTAATGCGGAATTTAAAAACTAATTGCAATAGACAAGAGATGCACACTCAATCAAGCCAAGCAAATAAATATGAATGAACAATATGAATTGATGCAAGGCACAAAGTAAAGAGAGAGATAGATAGAGTAAGAGCCAAGGGATCAAGCGCAAACAACAAGATATGTTTCGAGGTTCGAGCACCCAGCTCTACATCCCCGCCTTCACACAGAAGGATTTCAAGTCCACTAGCTTGTCCACAAAGGACTCCCACAAAGGGAACCTCCACCGAGGATTTAGGGCAATAACAATTATAAGGAGTACCCAACTCCTCTCCTTACAAACACAACCTCCTCCTTGAGGCACAACTCCAAGTCAACAAACAATCACCTCACAACTTGAGGGATTAGCACAAAGCTTACACAAGGATCACCTCACCACTTGAGGGATACAACCCAAATGCACAACCTCCTCAACACAATGAGGAAAAGGCACAAAGCCAAGCAAATGAAGGGTTTACAACTTGGTGGTCTAAACAACAACCACAAACAATTTCTTTCCCACACAAAGATCCTATAGAATGAGATAGTAGATGTAGCTCAAGTGTGGAGAAAACCAATGGAATGGAAATCAAAATCACAAAGAAAATCCTTGGGAAAAACTGAAACCAAGATATAGAAGTTGAATCAAAACTCTTTTTCTCAAAAACCCTTTTCTTTGATTTTTCAAAACCCTAGCAAAAACACCAAATAGATTGTTCAATTTAAATCCAAAAACTTCTTTTAATTGCTGTGAAAATACCAGAGAGTAAGAAAAAATTCGCACAAAAATTCTTAGAGAAAAACTCTTTCCAATGGGGTATTTATAGCCCATTTGGAAAACTAGCCATTGGCAGCAGAAACTGCCAAAAATGACCTACCGGTCGACCGCTCGGTCGACCGTCCAACGGTCAAATTTTGACCGTTGGCAGCTAACGGTCGACCGCCTGGTCGACCGAAAAGAACAGAGAGCACTGCTCTCTGGTACGGTCGACCGGTCGGTCGACCGTCCCGAGTGTCTGCCAGACATGCACAGGGCTGTGCACGTCGGTCGACCGCTGGGTCGACCGGCCCTTGGTTCGGTCGACTGTGCGGTCGACCGACCTGGCCTGTCAGCCACTGCTCTGGGTCAGAAAAACAGGATAGAAAATATTCTAATAAATCCATAAAGACTTGTAAAAATACACAAAAATAGTTTTATCATTTTATATTGAAATATAAACTTGTGATAAAAATTTCATCACAAATAACAAACATCTTGAAACATTTTTGTGTCTTATCATTTTTACCAAAATCCAAAACTTGTATTTTCTAAAACTTGGATTTTTGAATAGAAAATACATTTTGTCCAAAACTCATCCAAATACAAAACATGATATTAAACAACATTTAGGCATGATGTATATGGATATAATCCTATATACATGAAACATATATATACCCATGTTTTTGTCATTAATTCCAAAATATGTTTTGACAAAATACCAAAACATAAAACAGATGAATATGTAAGTCAAAACTAAGTTTGTCTAGAAAGATGAAGCATGCATGTATATAGAACAAATCTAATATACATTAAACCATGTAAACTTGTTTTGATCTATCTATTCATGAAACCAAGATCGGTTAAACCAAAAACGGAAAAACCGAAAACCAAAACATGAAACGTGAGTGTTGTGAACTTGAGCATATCATACTATTCTAATCTTTACAATTTGGATCTAAACACAAAACTAAACTAAGTACCGATGTCTTCTTTTAGAGCGCAATCTCCAAGCCGACTCGATCCAAAACTCTTTGATCTATCGAGCAAGTGTTATATATGATCTTTGACGCTCGGGCTCTTGAATCAACATGTGAAAGCTTCCAAATCATCTTGTTGAAGCTAATCACTAACTAATAACTTGATTAATGATCTGAAACTAAATAACACATGATTATTAGTACACATAACTACATGAGTTAATCATCATCAAAACTAGAGTGGAAGGCCTTTGGGCCAACAATAACAATATATAGACTTGTTCTTTTAATTTCCCTAATTCAAAATTATAAAAATAATAATTTCTAAAAAGTTATTCCAAATAAATTTTAGAATAGACTAACAGGAATTAATTAATAATTGACTTGCAAGAATAAATAATCTTTTATAACAAATATTACTAAATTAAACAATTTTAATAGCCAAATTTATTATAAGAAGCAGTTAACTGATGCATGCATGTAAAATCTTGCAATAAGAGTTTATAATATATATTATTTTCTTAAAATAAGAAAAGATTTAAATTATTTAAATTATCTTGAATATATTTTTAAATAAGATAAGATTTATATATATATATTTGTAAACGAAAATTAATAAGATTTTGTAATGAAAACAAATGAATAAAGTTTTTGTAATGGAAAAAATTTAGCCTTGTAATGATTAATACAAATAGATTTGCTTTGCAAGAAATTAAAAGAGATTAAAATCAGATCAGATTTTAAGAAATCTTATAACATGATAACTTACAACAGTATGTTATGATAAGATCTAAATAGTTTAGAAAAATTTATTACAACAATTTTTGTAATGAAATAATTTAATGCACATATTTAGGAATAAATGAAAATTTGAAACACGATCTTTTAAATAATTTGGTAAGAACTTGAAAAATATAAACTGTAAGAATGTAAATTTTCCTTTTAAGATTTTAAATAATTATCTTTACTTGCAGGGACAATTTTCTACTTGCATGAAAAATTATCTATTGCATGAAAATTTCTACTTGCATGGAAATTATCAATTGCATGAAAAAAACATGCAATTATATTGCCTGTGTAACACCTCATTTCAGGAATACGTACTTAGATATGTATTCTGATTTTTTATCGTGTTTTTTATTTAGTTTTTGGTATTTTTTATTTTATGATTATTTGTATGATTATTTTATATTGGATCCGAATTCGTAGACTCGGAGTCAGCGCTAGTCTGAACCGGGGATCTCATCCTAATATATCGCTCGATTTGGTCTTTTCGGTAGTCATATTTGACCAGTTTCAGTTTCAAACATCGTTTTCCAATATTTTAGATTTTTTATGATTTTCTGAAATGTTTCAGAATTATTTGCAAAATCTTCAAAACCGGTGTCGATTAGCATCGCGGACTGATTCCCAAATTTTTAGTTTTCAAATGAAATTGAATTTTTACAAACGGCTTTCATAATACTTCTTAAAATCTCATTTTCTATCTAAAAATATTTTTGAGATTTTTTCAGAATTTATAAAAAAATCCACCGGTTTTGGTGTCGACCAGTGTCGTCGGAAGTTTTCGAGATTTTTAATTTAAAAATCAAATTAAATTTCTCGAATCTGATTTCACCAGGCATCTTAAATTAATATTTTCTATTTTTGAGAATTTTTAGAGCGATTCTGAAACAGTCAATTTTACTCGTATTAAATAATATTTTCTTTTCTTTTCCATTTCTTTCTCCCCAACCTACTCCCCATCCTTCCCATGCCCTGCCACGTACATTGCAGCAGCAGCCGCAACCCTCACCCCCCACGTGGGGCCATCCCATCACAATCTCTCCTTTCCTATCAATCTCTCTCCCCTTTTCTTTTTCCTTTTCTTTTTCTTTTTCTTTATCTTTCCTTCTTCCCTCTCATCTTCTCCCATCTCTTCTTCTCCCTCTCAATTTGTTAGTCGGCGCCCAAGGGCCCACTCCTGCCACCATCTCCGACGAAGAAAGACCCCAACTCCGGCCATCTTTCCCCCGTCTTCTTCTCTCTCCAATATCTCCAAAACCAACTTCCCAACCCTTATCTTCTTACTCCACAAAACCACCATCGTCTTCTTCTTCAAACCAACTCCACCACCCATACTCTACCACCACAACCCCTGACTACTTCTTCTCTACCCATCTCCTTCAAATTCACCATTCCCCTCTCCAATTTCAACTTCACATCCAAATACTCCAACATCCACCCCATCACCAATCTCCACCACCATCACCACCCATAAACTCATCACCATTTACATCACCAGCACCACCACTCCATCATCCCCATCACCACCAACACCTTCACCATACCACCGAAAGTACAACTAGAGGGTGGGTGAATAGGTGTAGGGCTTATCTAATGTCAAATGATGCGGAATTAAAAAACTAATTGCAACACACTTAGTGTAACCAAAGAGTGTAGCCGAATTCTCGGTGAAGGGCTCTAGACTATCTCATTTAAATTCCTCTAAATAAGAGTTGAGATGCTATATGAAGCTCTCTTCGTTAAACACAAGTATGGGCACACAATCAAACCAAGCATGTATATGATATGAACAATATGAACATTGCACAATGTAAGAGAGAGTTAGAGAAAGTGGATCAAACGCAAACACCAAGATATGTTTCGAGGTTCGAGCGCACAGCTTTACGTCCCCGCCTTCACATAGAAGGATTCCACTAACTCGTCCACACAGGACTTCCCACACAGGGAACCTCCACTGAGGATTTGGGCAAATACAAATTGGGAGTACACAACTCCTCTCTCAACCAATACAATCTCTCACTAGAGGCAAGGCACAACACAAATTACCTCTACACTTAGAGGGATAGGCACTTAGCCAAACAACAATCAACCTCTCACTAGAGGGATTAGGCTCAAGACCAACACCAATAACAATCACCTCACACTTGAGGGATTCCAACTCAATCTCCACCTCTCACTAGAGGGATACAAACACCACTTCCACAATCACCTCTTACTAGAGGATATCAACACAATCACCTCTCACTAGAGGGATATCATAAAGAATGGAAGGTTTACAACTTGGTGATCTCAAAGACCACAAACTAATTCTTTCTCACAAAACAAAGATCCTATAGATAAGATAGATAGATAAGCTCAAGTGTGAGAAAATAAAGAGTTTGAAAATCAAAATCACAAAGAAAAACTCTAGGGAAAAACTCTAGATAGAAATGTAAATGAAGATCAAATCAATTCCCAAAGACTTTTCTTTTCTTTGATTTTTCAACCCTTTAAAACAAAAATAAAGATAAAATCTTTAAACCCAAAACTCTTTTAAAACTTGCTGTTAAAACACTTAAGAAGATGAAAATTTTTGCTCTTGAAATTCTTGGTTAAAACGAGCTCAAATGTGGGGTATTTATAGCCCCACAAAATTTTTGCCCATTGGCAGCAGGAAAGGGCATTTTTGCCCTTCCGGTCGACCGGCCCAACGGTCATTTTTATGACCGTTGTGCCTCCGGTCGACCGCCTGGTCAACCAGGACTAGATACATAGAGTAGCAGCTCTCTGCCGGTCGAAACGGCCTGTCGACGGGGGCTATTTCCAGAGAGCAGAGCTCTCTGGACGGTCGACCTCCCGGTCGATCAGCCTACCAGCCCAGGCTGCATGCACGTTCTATGCACGTCAGTCGATCGGACCGGTCAACCGGCAGACAGCCAGGTCAAACTAATTAGGGATTGGAAACTTGAATTTTTGCCTTCTAAAAAATCCCATAAAATACACATAAATTTCACAAAAATAAGTTCTTATTAGATCTTTGAAATATAAATATGTGTGACAAAAATTCAACACATATTATAAACTATCTGAACCATTTTTGTGTTCTTGAAAATTTGCCTTAAACCAAAAATCGTATTTTTCAAAACTAGGATTTTTGAAATGGAAAACTGTTTTCTCCAAAACTTATGCAAATACAAAAACATGATATTGAAACAACTTTTAAGCATGTTGTATATGGATAGAATCCAATATACATGAAAGATATTATATCTATGTTTTTGACTTTGAAAACTAAGATCGGTTAAACCGAAAAATAAAAACATGAAACTTTAAACAAGTGTGTGTATTGTGAACTTAAGCATATCAACACTATCTAATCTTTACAATGATCTAAACAAAATCTTAAACTAAACAAACCGAGATCTTCTTGTAGAACTCTGTCTCCAAGTTGACTCGATCCAAACGTGATCCACCGAGCTTGACTCCAACCTAGTACTAGATGTAAACTTGACGCTCGAGCTCTTGAATCATCATGTGAAAGCTTCAAAAACACCTTTGTTGAAGCTAATCACCTACTAATATCTTGATCAAATATATGAAATTAAATATCACAAGATTATTAGTAAACTATAACTACATGAGTTAATCATCATCAAAACTAGAGTGAAGGGCCTCTGGGCCAACAATCTCCCCCTTTTTGATGATGACAAAACTCATGGAGTTATATATGCATGGATTAAAGTTAAGCTTCATAGAAGCTCCCCCTTAACTCATGAATGGCAATGAACATTAAGATATGCAATGAATGCTCAACATAAATATACATAAAATAATATTTGATACTAATGAAATAAGCATATTCTTGATACCAACAAAAGATGCTTTGATACCAACAAAAGATGCTCTTGATACCAATAGTAAAAGGTAACAAATTAAACAAACATGCATATATAAAAACTCCAAATTTCTCTCCCCCTTTTTGTCAATTCATCAACAAAGGGGTACAAACACTAAGGACATAAATAACATTTTTCTTTCTTTTTGCATAAATCAAAACAATAAAGGTGTATATGCTATATACATTCATGAAGAGGAGAGACGTGTGCATTTATATGAAAAGAGATGACTAAACCCTAACCACATAAAGCATAATATACAATATATAAAAGGAGATGTGAAGCTCCTCCTACACACGTGTAAGACATAGAGAAGAGCGGTCAAACTCCTCAATATGAGATACACTCAACATGAATATATATATATATATATATATATATATATATATATATATATATATAGAGAGAGAGAAGATGTTAAGCTTCCCTTGCATATAAGAAATAAATATCAAAACATTTGATACCAAATTATGATACCGATTGAAAATAAACAAAAATTTTAAGATACCAAAAGATACCAATTGAAAATATCTTGTAAACTTTTGATACCAATGGAAAATGAAACATTGTATGTTTTGATACCAATTGAAAAATATATGTATGTTGTAAATCATGATACCAAATTTTAGAATAAAGCCAATATAAGATTTTTGATATCAATATTGAAAATGTTAGCATATTCCACATTAAAATATTTTTCATTAAGAGCATAGGAAACAAATTGAAAAATAATATGCCATATCATATCATTTTTCATCATAAAGAGTGGGAGTAAGATACCAATTGAAAATACAATCGATTGAAAACTAAAACATGAAGCTTTCTCTCCCTTTATGAAATACAATAAAAGTGATGCATAAGCTTGTATAAATTATCAATTTGAAAATTAATAGTCATTAAGGACTAAATCAAGCTTAGCATAAACATAATTTGTATTTTAAGATATAAAGATATAGTGAGCACAATCAAATCATGTATGAAAATGTAAATATCAATAGAAATTGATACTTTTTGAAAATGTAAATATCAATAGAAATTGATACTTTTTTGAAGTTTTGAAGCATACATATATTGAAAACTAAAGATGAGTATATAAACATGAAAATATCAATTGGGATACCAATTGAAAATATGATGAGGATCAAGTGTATAACTCATAAAGCCCACCCTATCATGCATATGTTAAATAGATTTTTCAATAAAGAGCATACAAGGCATGGTCGTCCATCCAACCGTCTATATGGGTAAGGGTTTTCAAAAATAAGTTTGAAAATAGTTTTAGCATAATTGAAAACTCTACCAAAATGAAGAGATACGCAATTAGTTTTATGATAATATTGAAAACGAGTACGAAATCCTTCAAGTAAGGAATAAAATAAAAATATATTCCATGAAACATGAAAATTACACAATCATCAATACTCAAATAGCAATAAAGCTCATATAATCTCATGAAAATAAATCATGAGTAAAAAACAAATATAGAGTGAAAAAATTATGTAATTAACAAAAGTCATGGAATAAGGCATTTAAGCTCAATGTGAAATTCCTTTATAAACGAAAACACGAAAATCATTAAAATTTAATTTTCAATAATACAACTTCAAGGCATATGTATGTTTTGTACAAAGTAGAATATAGATACATATCCAAATATGAACAAGTCCACAAAAATATATGCATGAAGGTAAGTGGCTCAAGGATGTATATGTATAACTATTAGTTTAGACAAAATAGACATATACAAGAAGCTAATTACAAACATGAAAACATGCACAAAAATAGGGAATACAAGTCAAAATGCATGAATCATCAAAACTAGGCTATACTAGTACATCTTATGAGTACAAATGAGCGATCAAGTACAAACATATAATAATCTATTTGTGGCTCACTAGTTGTACAAGTATATACTCAAGTTTTAATGAAAACTAACATCTAAACATGTAATCAAATTATGAAGCATAAAATGAAACATAAACCAATATGACCATTATGTAAATACACATGTATTAGAACTAGGACATACACAATAGTTAAACTAAAGTGAGTACACAAAAATAATAGTCCATATAAACATGGGTGTATCTCAAATACTAATTATGTATATCACTAATCTAATTATCATGACATTTAACATAATAATCAAGACATGCTAAAAATCAATGACATGAAAAACATGTAAATATAAATGGGAGTTAGAGATCGTTACCAAAATCAAGAGGGTATA
The DNA here is from genome assembly GCA_038442645.1 of Agave tequilana. Taxonomy (NCBI): domain Eukaryota; kingdom Viridiplantae; phylum Streptophyta; class Magnoliopsida; order Asparagales; family Asparagaceae; genus Agave; species Agave tequilana. The sequence goes on along the minus strand of JAVJIF010008871.1, from coordinate 20,174 downwards.
TCTCTATGTCTCTAAACCAAGGTGGTCCTCCCACGAAACTCCCTTGAAAGTAATGTATCCAAAGGTGTCACCTTTAAGCTCAGAACGCATCCACCTCAAGGCACCATCACTCTCACGTCAAGTGAGAACCCACACCTACATCAAATACCATAGGGGTGGATTTTGGTACCCATACTCTATTGGGTTCATGGGGGTTAGCACCTTTCCTAACCAAACAAATTTATTTGCAAAATTCGAATCATGAATTCTATCAAAATAAAATTTTGCAAGGTGGCCCTTATGTCCACAATGTGTACATGTGTACACATGAGTATACATTGTGTTATGAGTGTAAACGTGAGGAGCATGTGTATGTCGTGGTTTGTATGCATGCATAGGTGGAACATGTTTCTTTCGAAACATAGATTCCAAACGTGTGTGATTCATGGCACATTGGCTCAAAGTGGATCCCAAACAATCAACACTTTTCTTCGAAACACAAATATGATTTTTAATACTTGAAGATAAAGTGGAGCATGCAATAGGCAAGCTAGATGATGAAGCTACACTAGCATGACAAACATGAGAATCTAAATCATTTTTCAAAGAGATATTTTTCTTTGAAACCAAATCTAGCTCTTTTGAAATAGAAGCAATTTTTTTTAAAATATCATTTTCTTTCAAAACGAAATTAAGTTTTGAAGATAGAGCTTCATTTTTCTTCAAAACAATTTCACAATCATTTATTTTTTAAAATTTTATTTTCATTAAGGGCAAGTTCAAGTTGGGATTTCAAAGAGTCCATTTCATTTGAAATCTCATCTTTTTCTTGCAAAGCCATGTTAAGTTTAGAAAACAAATCCTTATTTTCTTCTTTCATTTTAAGAGTTTTCTTTTTCAAGAGTTGGTATTTTTGCAAAAGGTTTTCACAAACAATAGATAGTTCTTCATTTAAAGCATCGGCATCAACTAAATCATCGCCGGAAGAACTAGCACAATCATCTAGTTAAGTTTCTAAATTTACCTCAAGGGAGTCATTCCCTTGGACTATATAGCAATGTTGGTCGGATTCTCCTCTACTAGATTCCATCTCCGCATGATTCGTCTTTTGGAGCGCGGGAGAGGTCAACGTGTTTCATACTGCAAAGGCGGAATCACAATGAGAAATCATAGAAACATAATCTTTACTTAAAGTGCTTCTAAGTGCCTCAAGGGCTTGTGCATTGGCCTCTATATGCTTGCTATTACCAAGATAGGATTTCTTGGTAGCGGCAAGGAAAACATGCAATCCTAGAATTTTTAGGTACATGGACATCCTAGCTTTCCAAACAACAATGTTGGAAGTATCAAACATGAGAGGAGTCATATAGTCCATGAGTGTGTGTAAACAAATAAGTGTGCAAATGCAAATGATAGATTAGCAACCAATATCTCACTCCTACGTGGTTAAACCTAATATCAAGAGCGTAGACTCTGATACCAATTGAAAGTACACCTAGAGGGGGGTGAATAGGTGTAGGGCTAATCTAATGTCAAATGATGCAGAATTAAAAAGCTAATTGTAACAAAAGAGTTTAGCCGAATTCTCGGTGAACGGCTCTGGACTATCTCCTCTAAATTCCTCTAAATAAGAGTTGAGGTGCTATATGAAGCTCTCTTGGTTAAACACAAGTATGGGCACACAATCAAACCAAGCATGTATATGATATGAATAATATGAACAATGCACGATGTAAGAGAGAGAGTTAGAGAAAGTGGATCAAACGCAAACACCAAGATATGTTTCGAGGTTCGAGCACACAGCTCTATGTCCCCACCTTCACACAGAAGAATTTTCACTAACTCGTTCACACAGGACTTCCCACACAGGGAACCTCCACTAAGGATTTGGGCAAATACAAAATGAGAGTACACAACTCCTCTCTCAACCAATACAGCCTCTCACTAGAGGTAAGGCACAACATAAATCACCTCTACACTTAGAGGGATAGGCACTTAATCAAACAACAATCAACCTCTCACTAGAGGGATTAGGCTCAAGACCAACACCAACAACAATCACCTCACACTTGAGGGATTCCAACTCAATCTCCACATCTTACTAGAGGGATACAAACACCACTTTCACAATCACCTCTCACTAGAGGGATATCAACACAATCACCTCTCACTAGAGGAATATCACAAAGAATGGAAGGTATGCAACTTGGCGATCTTAAAGATCACAAACCAATTCTTTCTCACAAAACAAAAATCCTATAGATAGGATAGATAGATAAGCTAAAGTGTGAGAAAATAAAGAGTTTGAAAATCAAAATCATAAAGAAAAACTCTAGGAAAAAACTCTAGATAGAAATGTAAATGAAGATCAAATCAATTCCCAATGACTTTTCTTTCTTTGATTTTTCAACCCTTAAAACAAAATAAAGATCAAATCTTTAAACCCAAAACTCTTTTAAAACTTGCTGTTAAAACACTTAAAAAATGGAAATTTTTGCTCTTAAAATTCTTGGTTAAAACCAGCTCAAATGTGGGGTATTTATAGCCCCACAAAATTTCTGCCCGTTGGCAGCAGGAAAGGGCATTTTAGCCCTTCCGGTCGACCGCCCGGTCGACCGGCCCAATGGTCATTTTTATGATCGTTGTGCCTCCGGTCGACCGCCCGATCGACCGGGACTGGATACAGTGAGCAGCAGCTCTCTGCCGATCGACCGGCCGGTCGACCGGGGCCATTTCCAGAGAGCAGCGCTCTCTAGACGGTCGACCGCCCAGTCGACCGGCCCACTAGCCCAGGCTGCGTGCACGTTCTGTGCATGTCGGTCGACCGGACCAGTCGACCGACTTCTGCTACGGTCGATCGGTCCAGTCGACCGGAAGACAGCCAGGTCAAACTAATTAGGGATTGAAAACTTAGATTTTGCCTTCTAAAAAATCCCATAAAATACACATAAATTCCACAAAAATAAGTTCTTATTAGATCTTTGAAATACAAATATGTGTGATAAAAATTCAACTATAGTATAAACTATTTGAACTATTTTTGTGTTCTTGAAAATTTGCCTTAAACCAAAAACCGTATTTTCCAAAACTAGGATTTTTGAAATGGAAAACTGTTTTCTCAAAACTTATGCAAATACAAAAACATGATATTGAAACAACTTTTAAGCATATTGTATATTGATAGAATCCAATATACATGAAAGATATTATATCTATATTTTTGACTTTGAAAACTAAGATCAGTTAAACTGAAAAATCAAAACATGAAACTTTAAACAAGTGGTGTATTGTGAACTTGAGCATATCATCACTATCTATTCTTTACAATGATCTAAACAAAATCTTAAATTTAACAAATCGAGATCTTCTTGTAGAACTCCATCTCCAAGTTGACTCGATCCAAACGTGATCCACCGAGCTTAACTGCAACCTAGTGCTAGATGTGAACTTGACGCTCGAGCTCTTGAATCATCATGTGAAAGCTCCAAAAACACCTTTATTGAAGCTAATCACTTACTAATATCTTGATCAAATATATGAAATTAAATATCACAAGATTATTAGTAAACTATAACTACATGAGTTAATCATCATCAAAACTAGAGTGAAGGGCCTCTGGGCCAACAACCACCTTCATCTCCTCCTCACCACCATCAACTCCACCATCAAGATCTCCACCACCACCAACAACTAATAACAACAAACAAAACCTCCTCTCATCACCCTCAACACCACCACCACCTCACCTCAAGCCGCCCCCCGGTCGCCGGCCGCCCAGGCCTGGCGGCCACCTGGCCGCCGGCCATATCCCCTTTCTCCTTCTTCTTTCCCTTCTTTCCTTTCTTTCTTTCTTTTCTTCTTTCTTTCTTTTCTTTCTTTCCAATTTTGTCACCTTCTTTTCCTTCTAATTCTCTCCCTTACCCCCTCTATTAATTCCAGCCAACCTCTCTCTCTTTCTTACAACTCTCTCTCTCTTCATTCTTTTATCTCTCTTCTCTCATTCTCTCTCTAAATAAATTATTAATGATTATATATATTAAGAAATATATTTGCATATATATATATTTTAAGATGAATTGGTGACGTGCACGCGTTTAGGGTAATTTAAGATTTTACGCCACTTTTTTGGTGATTTAGGCGAGTACTTTTCCTTCGTTGCTTCATGCCTTGTTAATGCTACTCTGATTTTGATTACATGAAACATCATTATGCAAGTCGATATATGATATACGAGTGATTTTTCTAAAATTAACATGTTTTATAAATATCTGTCGGCCGCTATTATAATTTGTTGAACTGGTATTATACGGGGTATGCCTAGATCCGCTCCCGCTTCGCTCGACTTCACATGGCTAATTAATAGATTAATTTATTGTTGTTATGGATACGGTTGTGAAGAGTTTGAAATGTTTATTTATGCTATTCTCCTGTACCATGTTACGTGACAATATGATTACCTGATATATGATGTGGTGACTCTCACCGACATGTTCATTATCAACACTACATGTTATTACTCGACACCTGATACTTGACACTTGATATCTCACACCGGTACTTGATATGTTATTACTCGACACCTGATACTTGACACTTGATATCTGACACCGGTACTTGGCATGTTATCACTTGACACCTGACACATGATATCTAACACCGGTACTTGACATGTTATTACTTGACACCTGATATTTGACACTTGATATCTGATATCGGTACTTGACATGTTATTACTTGACACCTGATACATGACACTTAATATCTGACACCGGTACTTGACATATTATCACTTGACACCTGATACTTGGTACTTGATATCTGACACCGGTACTTGACATGTTATCACGTGACACCTGATACCTGACACCTGATATATGACACCGGACAATTAACATGCTATCACTTGATACTTGACATATGCTATCACTTGGTACTGACACATTTGACCTGATATTGTGACACCTGACTGGATACTATTACACCTGACACCTGTATTATATTGCATATTCATGATTATCACTGTTACGGGGACCTTGATATGATTATTATACTACTACTAGACATCTGGTACTCCTGTACTCCTGAACCCCTGTACTCCTGAACTCATATATCACTTGTACTCATGTCCCCTGCACTATAACTCTTGTTAATAGCACAGTCATACCGGCGTCTGACAGAGTATGTCTGGTGTCAGGATGATGAGAATATATCCCACGATCGTGCTAGCGTCCGATGGATCCTGAATGGAACTAGGTGTCATACGGGGCAAAGTGCCACGCCATACACGTAGTGGGGCCACCTCTTGAATCCGTGAGGGCCACCTCTAGAATCCATTCCCCACACAGAATAAAGTATCACATGGAGCAAAGTGCCACACCACACACGTGGTGGGGCCACCTCTTGAATCTGTGGGGGCCACTCTTGAATCTGTGGGGCCATCTCTTGAATCCGTTCCCTACACAGAGTGAAGTACCACACAGAGCAAAATGCCACACCATACACGTGGTGGGGGCCACCTCTTGAATCTGTGGGGCCACGTCTTGAATCTGTGGGGTTACCTCCTAAATATATCCTTCCTCCTTCCTGTGCTGCTTGGTGTTAGCGTGATAAGCATTCTCAGTGCATATTAACACACACACATGCATACTTGTATTATGATAATGCCAGGAGCACATGTTATTTGGTCTCTCCCCTATTCGAACAATGGTACCCGCATATCAGAGTTCGGATGAGTTCTACTGGAAGTGCGAGCTCCAACGTGAACTGTCAGTGTTGTGGGACGCCATTGGGAAAGGGACAAGAATAACAAATGATACTGATAATTATTATTGAATATCTTAAAATGCAACACCTTTATATTCTCCAGTTATTGTGATAAATCATTTAATCAGGTATTATGCCTGAGTTGACACCCTGCTTTATGATATATGATTTCTATGATACAATGATTACTCCAGACACACTCTAGTTCTGTTACTCTGAGGGCCACTCAAGTTGTATGAACTCAGTGAAATCACCTAGAGGGGGGTGAATAGGTGATAATGCTAATCTAGTGAACTTAATGCGGAATTTAAAAATTAATTGCAATTACATACAAGCAAGTAATTTAAGCAAAGAATATAATGCAAGAGATAAGAGCAAGTAAACCAAACGCAAACACCGAGAATTTTTCCGAGGTTCGAGCACCCAGCTCTACATCCCCGCCTTCACCCAGAAGGATTTCTAACCACTATAACTTCACAAAGAGTTACAATCACAGCGGAGTACCCAACTCCACAATCTCGAACACAAGTACTTTTTGGTGATCAAAAGACCACAAACTCTCTTTTGTAAAAGCCTCTTTCCCTTACAAGAACCCTGTAGAACAATGGTTAGAATTGAACCTCAAATAGTGTAAGTGGAAAAAGAAAATAAACTAGAGAGTTTAGAAAATAAAACTTCAGCGATGAGAGATTCTTCAGCACAAAAACCAAGGACCAAACTCTTTTGAAAGCCTTTGAAAACTTTGAATATTTTGCCAATGCTTGTTGTGTAAAAACTCTACCCTAATGACCCCTTTATATAGGATTGAGGAAGAGTAAACATAGAAAAGTTTACCTAAATATAAGAGGAAGAAATTGACCCTCTAATACAGCTAACCACGTTTTATTTAAACTTAAACACATTTTGAAAACATGTTAAAAATCAGCCTCAAGAAAATTAGCCATTACTGCCAATCTGGCAGATTGGTCAACTTTGAGCACATTTTTCAGGCTGAAAACGTTCGAATTCAGAATACAGTATATAGGAATAATTTGTAGATCTATAAGTCTTCTTTTTAATGCAACTAAAATCAACTCAATATCAGTTTGGATAAGAAAGTTATCAATAAAACACTGACAAGTATCAAAACAGAAACTGTAAAATATTTTCAGAACAAGAACAGAGTTCAACCAAATATTTGACATCTTTAAAATTTGAATCTGAAAATGATTATTGAATAAGAAATTTAGATATAAAAGTTATCTTTGAAATTCAAGTTAAATCATATTATTTGAGTGTAAGAATAAAAAGTTATGATAAGAAAAGTAAAAAGGTGTCAAGCAAATCAGCAGAACTAAAACTGGTTCAAATCCAAAACCCGATATATGTACTTGAAATCCAAAACCGATTCAATCAAAAACCAAACGTATTGAATTTATGTGTGTGTATTTGAGCTTCAACCTATCCACTATTCTTTAACAAAATTATAAAACTAAAAACAAAACTAATGAAGTCTTTTGAGCCAAACTGAAGTCTTGAGCCATGAAAAAGTCTTGCTAGAGCCTTCTCTTCTATGATCCTTCCTTGATGTGCCATAAGACTTCTTTACTCTATGAATCCTAGAAGATCTTACAATAGTTAAAGCAATGGCTTCCAAATATGGTACAAAACCTGAAACTTATCTTGAACAAACTTATTAGTACCAATATAGCTCTTAAGTGTTTTGTTATCATCAAAACTCTAAACAAATAGAGAGTGTAACCTCTTGGGCCAAAAATCTCCCCCTTTTTGATGATGACAAAACAAATAGGCTATATTATCAAGATATAAAAGGGATATAAAAACTCCCCCTCAAATGATACTCTATTTTATCAAGTATAAAACATGAAAGCATATACATATATGAATATTTACAAAACATGAAACCTACATATACATATATGAGATAAACATATACAGAACATGAACATGTACAAAATATGAACATGTACAAAATATGAAACCAAACATGAAATCACCAATTCTTCTCCCCTTTTTGTCATACATAAAAAAGGGTTAGGAAGCAACCAATAAATAATGACAATGCATAGATATACATAAAACATGCTTTTAATACCAAAATAAATCTTTACATGAACATGTTCTGAAATAATGCTCTTGATACCAATAAAAAAAACCAAACTAACCAAACTATGTTCTTGTATAAATATGCATATAAACTCAAATACTTATCATCAACAAAGGGGTCCAAGTAAGCAATAAAACATATTCTTCCAAAAAAATATCAATATAAGTGAATCATGATACCAATTGAAAGATAATCAATATATATAAAAATTCTTGTTATTAACAAAAACAATAAGCGAAGTATAAAAACAACAAAATACTTCTCCCCTTTTTGTAAATAAACAATTAAAAATCATGCATCTTGATACCAATAGAAAGTAAACAAATAAGCATCTTGATATCAATTGTAAGTATTTTCATATGATACCAAATTAAAATCCATATTAATTTTCTTTAAATCATTTTTCATCATAAAGTATGGGAGTGGAAAACAAAGGTAAACCAAATATCAATTGAGAGATAAAATACGAATTTTCTCCCCCTTTAGGAAATACCAATTAAAATGATGCATAAGCTTGTATTAGGATACCAATTGAAAACTAATCAATTTAAATATAATATTCATTAAAAATCAAGTTTGGCAAAACTAAAATTTGTGATATTAATGAGTACAAATTAAACATGTATGAGTATACAAAAAGAATGTCAATATTGATACCAATTGAAACGATCCAATGATACCAATTGAAATAATAATAAGATCAAGTGTATACCTCATATAACCTACCACCCATTTCATGCACATATTTTAAAATGATTTTCAATAATAACATACAAGGCATGGTCGCCCAACCAACCGCCCTTTGATGGTAGGGGTTTTCAAAAGATAGATTTGAAAATATAATTTGTTTGAAAATCTCTACTAAAGTGAAGAATACGAACTAGTTAGGGATAAATATGAAAAACTAGTACGAAATCCTTCAAGATAAAACAAAAAGATTTTTCATGAAACATGAAAATCACATGATCACTAAAACACTCAAAGTCCATAAAGCACAATTTATACTCATGAAAACTAGATCATGAGAAAACATCAAATAAGGTGAGTGTACAAGTATTATGTGAAACATATCATCATGAAAAATGAACAATCAAGCTCAATATCGAATTTCTTAAAATATGAAACACACGTGAATCATGAAATCCATGAAAATCACCTTAAAATATGAAATCACAATCAAACATGGAAATCATCACAATGATTTAAACTTCAAGGCATATGTATGTCATGTACAAACTAAAGTATACATACATATCTCAAACATGAAGAGTCCACAAAATAATATGCATGAAGGCACGTGGTTCAAGGATGTATATGTATATATGATAGTTTGGACAAGATGGACATATACATGAAGTTAACCAAAATATGTGAATACAAGTCAAATGCATGAATCAACAAAACTAGACTATACTAGTACATCTAATGAATACAAATGAGCTTTCAAGCACAAACATTATAAAGATATATTTGTAACTCACTAGTTGTATAAATATAAATTCTAGTCTTAATGAAAATTATCATTCAAGCAAGTAATCAACACATAAAGCGTAAAACGAGTCAAAGATCAACATGAAAAATACAATCATGATAATCAAAACATAGAGTATCAAAAACAATCACAAAAATCCATATAATTATGATAAAGACATGTGCATAAGATCTATGATTCACATGATAGCTAAAACATAAAGAGAACACAACATATGGGTCTGTATTAAACATGGGTGTCTCAAAGAACTAATTATATAAAGCATAATTCTAATAAACATGGAAATTATCATACTAATCATGAAACAATAAAACATGCTATAAATTGATGAACAAGTAAAACATGCAAAATAAAAATGGGAGTTAGAGAATGATACCAAAACCGAAGAAGGTGCATCTCTAGTTCTCCAAAATAAGGTGGTCCTCTCCACCTAATTTCCTTGAGTGTGAAGCATCCAAATGGTTCTCTTTTAAGCTCGGAACGCATCCACCTCAAGGCACCAAAACTCTCACGTAATGCGAGAGCCTCCACCTACATCAAAAATCAAAGAGGTGGATCTTGGTACCCATTTCCTTTTGGGTCCATAGGGTTAGTATCCTTTCTAACCCAAACAAGATTAGTTGCTAAATTTTCAACATGTAATCTATCATAGCAAAATCTAGCAAGGTGGCCTTTTCGACCACAATGTGTACAAGTGTACACATGAGCATACATGTTATGATTGTATCCGTGATAAGCATGTGTATGCCGTGTTGGGTGTGCATGCATAGTTGGAACTTGTTTCTTGCGAACTAAGGATTCCAAACGAGTGTGGTTCATGGTACAATGGCTCAAGGTGGAGCCCAAACAATCAACACTTTTCTTCAAATTATTAATATCATTTTCAATGCTAGAAGATAAAGTGGAGCATGCAATGGGTGTGCTAGAAGTAGAAGCTACACTAGCATGGCAAACAAGAATATCAATATCATTTTGCAAAGATTTATTTTTATTCAAAACCAAATCCAATTCTTTTGTTATGAAATCAATTTCATTTTTCAAAACAAGGTTATCTTTTAAAACATGATCCAATTTAGAAGATAAAACCTTATTGTTTTTCATAACATCATCACAATCATTTTTGCCTTTTAAAACTTCAATTTCATTTAGGGCAAGGTCTAGTTGAGATCTTAGTGAGTCACGTTCACTAGCAATCTCTCCCTTCTCTTGCAAAACAGTTTCAAAAGTAGAGCATAAATCTTTCAATTCTTCTTTTACATCAAGGTGCTTCTTTTTCAAGAGTTCATGTTTTTCTAAAAGTTTTTCAAGCTTAGAGACAAGTTCAACATTTAAGGTTTGAACCTCACCACATCCATAGCAATAAGAATTAGAGCTATCATCTATTTGAGAGTCTGATTTTACCTCATGAGAGTCATTCTCATGGACCATAAAGCAAGGCTCTCCGGATACGTCTCTCCTCGATCTCATTATCTTGTTGATAATCTTTGGAAGCTCGGGAGATGATAACATGCTCCAAACTGCAAAAGCCGAATTATATCGATCAAAAACATGTAAAAGATTTTCATTAAGAGATGCTCTAAGTGCCCTAAGTGCTAATGCATTGGCCTTTTTATGCTTGCTACTATTTGGGAAGGATTCTTGTGTAGAGGCTTGATAAGCTAGATGTCCTAGGCTTTTTAAATGACTACTCATCTTGGCTATCCAAATATCATGTCTAGCAAAGTTAAACATAGGAGGGCTACCATGAGTGCAAACTATTATGAGTGCAAATGATAATGCAAATGAAGATTAGCAAACCAAGATCTTACTCCTAGGTGGTTAAACCTAAATATCAGGAGCACTAGCTCTGATACCAATTGAAATCACCTAGAGGGGGGTGAATAGGTGATAATGCTAATCTAGTGAACTTAATGCGAAATTTAAAAATTAATTGCAATTACATACAAGCAAGTAATTTAAGCAAAGAATATAATGCAAGAGATAAGAGCAAGTAAACCAAACGCAAACACCGAGAATTTTTTCGAGGTTCGAGCACCCAGCTCTACATCCCCGCCTTCACCCAGAAGGATTTCTAACCACTATAACTTCACAAAGAGTTACAATCACACCGGAGTACCCAACTCCACAATCTCGAACACAAGTACTTCTTGGTGATCAAAAGACCACAAACTCTCTTTTGTAAAAGCCTCTTTCCCTTACAAGAACCCTGTAGAACAATGGTTAGAATTGAAGCTCAAATAGTGTAAGTGGAAAAAGGAAATAACTAGAGAGTTTAGAAAATAAAACTTCAGCGATGAGAGATTCTTCAGCACAAAAACCAAGGACCAAACTCTTTTGAAAGCCTTGAAAACTTTGAATATTTTGCCAATGCTTGTTGTGTAAAAACTCTACCCTAATGACCCCTTTATATAGGATTGAGGAAGAGTAAACATAGAAAAGTTTTACCTAAATATAAGAGGAAGAAATTGACCCTCTAATATAGCTAACCACGTTTATTTAAACTTAAACACATTTTGAAAACATGTTAAAAATCAGCCTCCAGAAAATTAGCCATTACTGCCAATCTGGCAGATTGGTCAACTTTGAGCACATTTTTTAGGCTGAAAACGTTCGAATTCAGAATACAGTATATAGGAATAATTTGTAGATCTATAAGTCTTCTTTTTAATGCAACTGAAATCAACTCAATATCAGTTTGGATGAGAAAGTTATTAATAAAACACTGACAAGTGTCAAAACAGAAACTGTAAGATGTTTTCAGAACAAGAACAGAGTTCAACCAAATATTTGACATCTTTAAAATTTGAATCTGAAAATAATTATTGAATAAGAAATTTAGATCTAAAAGTTATCTTTGAAATGCAAGTTAAATCATATAATTTGAGTATAAGAATAAAAAGTTATGATAAGAAAAGTAAAAATGTGTCAAGCAAATCAGCAAAACTAAAACTGGTTCAAATCCAAAACCCGATATATGTACTTGAAATCAAAAACCGATTCAATCAAAAACCAAAAGTATTGAATTTATGTGTGTGTATTGAGCTTCAACCTATCCACTATTCTTTAACAAAACTATAAAACTAAAAATAAAACTAATGAAGTCTCTTGAGCCAAACTGAAGTCTTGAGCCATGAAAAAGTCTTGCTAGAGCCTTCTCTTCTATGATCCTTCCTTGATGTGCCATAAGACTTTTTTACTCCATGAATCCTAGAAGATCTTACAATAGTTAAGCAATGGCTTCCAAATATGGTACAAAAGCTGAAACTTATCTTGAACAAACTTATTAGTACCAATATAGCTCTTAAGTGTTTTGTTATCATCAAAACTCTAAACAAATAGAGAGTGTAACCTCTTGGGCTAACACTCAGATGATGGTGACATCGGATATGTGGTATATAAATGAGGGTTTCCTTGTTTGGATTATCCCCTTGACGTATCTATCCCGTGAATCCATAATCTGAGCTTGTACAACTAATTTTGTCCATACTTGTATTTACTGCATGTTTAGTGTATTTATCGCATGTTTAATGAATTGTAGCATGTTTATATGTACCTATGCTCTCGACACCGTTTTCTATGCATGTTTTTCTGATTCAGACTTAATGATATGAATGTATTTACTTCATTTCAGATTTACTGTCATTTCTTTAATTTCCTTTATGTTACTTGTCATTACCTGTACTACATGCTTGAACCACATCACTTGATCATGTATACGTGTGACCGCCTGAGCACGCCAACTGATTTTATCATATGTACTCGCGGGTTACATCTGACAACCCTAGATTCTCATGTCCAGATCCTAGAGTCTGGACCGTGGTGGCCTTGTCGTACCTGATCAGAGTGACGCAGCGGAAGCGTGGATTAGCGGCTGCTGTCCGAACCCTCTTTCTTCCAGCCTCCCCTTGATCGGCTTACAAGATTCTTATCTTGATACTCGTGAGTACTTTCCCGTATTTCATATTGTACATCCTACTTTTGTGCTTCTTGGTGATCTTATATTCTTGAAATATTATATCAAATCTTGTGATAACTGTGTACTTGTGTTATTATTGCTGGAATATATATTACCACTGTACTTCTGTACTCTGATTCTTACCTGTACTGATGCTTAGCGTATATACGTAAGGGCATTTTCGACCTGCATATATATGTCGCAATAACGTCTCCGTACCCGCCGGATGGGGGCGTACAGGGTGGTATCAGAGCCTAGGCTCTCACATCTTCAGTACAAGCAGTCAGCAAATTAATGGTAAAGAAATTTGCAACTGGAATGCATGAGTCGTGGTTATACAATCCAACTACAAGTACAAAATTATCTATTCCCTCTTGATCGTCCTTCCCTTGATTCTTGAATCTCTTCCATCCTTGTCCATTTTCAGTTCCTGTCATCCTTATACCAACTCAAGATATGGATAGATTGGTAGGTTAGAGACAAGACAGATGTGATTCGCTCTCATTATGTTTAGGCATTCTTTGACTCTGGTGTATCACATTGTCCTATATTGGATAGGTTTCAGCCTCGCATTCTATTCTTGTATTTACAGATGCATCACGGGGAACCAGTACAGCAAGTGGAGTAGTCATCACTTATATAATCAGATAGACTATATCATTACATGAGGATTGTCGATATAAAACAGTATCCAGATTCAGGACTTCTACCAAACAGAGTTATGATATTTTCTATCCAGCAGCGTTCATGATTTCTTCTGCCACGTTCATAGAACTCGGGTATTCTCAGAACTGATATGCAGTCAGGTTATTATTCAGAGGTCAGCATCCAGGACTCGTTTCGGTTATTATGATTTCTTGATCGTGTTCTCAGAGCCACAACTCCTAACAGTCTTTATAGATTTGGTGGACCACATGCCCGCTAGCCTCGCCAAGCGAGGGTTGTGTTCTAGTCACGCGTGAACTTAACCGGCATTGGCTTTGCTGCACCCTGATACTTAGCATTTAGCGTTGCGTACGCGCTGCCTTCGCCGCGTGAGCTCCGCCAAGTGCGAGCCTCACAGAGCGTTAGCTCCGCTGCACCCTAATGTTTAACACCTGAGCTGTGTTACGCGATGGCCTCATCTAGGCTTGGCTTCGTCCTTGGCTAGTCCCTTCAGTGCTTAGGACTCTAGCTCGTTCCTCGGATTTCTCCCGCCTAGCGTGTTTTCATGGATCCGCCGAATAGGGTTTTCTCGCTGTATCTGAGCTATCGCCATGATCCTTATGAACGGTCCACTCGGCCAATCTTCCAGGGCCCAGATATCTTCTACATGTTTCATCTGCAGTCGGGTTATCATTCAGAAGTCAATCTTCAGTTCTCCATAGTTATTCTATATTCTTGACTATGTCTTTCAGAGATTGCAATGCTCAGTATTCAGAAATCCTTGATTATTGGTCTTCTTCATTTATGCTCAGTATTATTAGGGTTTTCTTTATCGTTGGGATTCTGGTCTATTCTTGAAGAAGTAGTATCTATGCAGCATCGGTAATTCTACTACAGACTCTTCGTCAAGGACAGCTTCATGCCATGCAGGGTTTTATATTATATTATGGAATCCACCTCTATGGATTTCTATGGGTTTCATCAGCTTTGCTTCGCAGTCTGAAAGAAGTATTATCAATTATCTCACCAAGTCAGCTTACTTTATATTATTCAGAATGGGTCAGTCTGAAGTTCTAGCAGTATTCTTTTATCAGCAGATATCAGGTCAGTATTATTATGGCACCGTCAGAGGGTATATACGGCAGAAGTGCAGAGATGTCTAAGTCCTGAGTTTAGCGTTTAGTCAATTTGTGAGACTGCCCTCAGTTATTCATATCTTGATTGGTATAATCCTCATTCTTATCCTTTCTGTGTTCATCTTCCCCTTATCGAAATTTCGAGGACGAAATTTTTGTAAGGTGGATGGAATGTAACACCCCGTTCCTGGAATACGTACTTAGATACGTATTCTAATTTTTGATCGTATTTTTTGATTTAGTTTATGATATTTTTTTTGTTTTATGATTATTTGTGTGATTGTTTTATATTGGATCCGGATTCGTGGACTCGGAGTCAGCGCTAATCTGAACCAGGGACCCGATCCTAGTGTATCACTCGATTTAATTTTTTCGGTAGTCAGATTTGACTGGTTTTAGTTTTAAACATCATTTTCCAATATTTTAAATTTTTCATGATTTTCTGAAATTTTTCAGAATTATTTGCAAAATCTTCAAAATCGGTATCGATGGGATCGCTGACCGATTCCCAGATTTTTTAATTTTCAAACAGACTTGAATTTTTACAAATGGCTTTCACATTACTTCTTAGAATCTCATTTTCTATCTAAAAATATTTTTTGAAATTTTTTAGAATTTATCGAAAATCCACTGGTTTTTGTGTCCACTAGTATCGCCGGACGATTTCAAGATTTTTAATTTGAAAATCAGATTAAATTTCTCGAATCTGATTTCACCGGGCATCTTAAAATAATATTTTCTATTTTTGAGAATTTTTTGGAACGATTCTGAAACAGTCACTTTTTACCCGTATTAAAATAATATTTTCTTTTCTTTTCTTTTCCCTTTCTTCTCCCCTGCCTACTCCCCATCCATCCCATGCCCCTGCCATATACACTGCAGCAGCAGCTGTAGCCCTCACCCCCCACATGGGGCCGTCCCATCACAATCTCTCCCTTCCCATCAATCTCTCTCTCCTTTTCTTTTTCCTTTTCTTCCCACTCATCTTCTCCCATCTCTTCTTCTTCCTCTACATTTGTAGGCCGGTGCCCAAGGGCCCACTCTGACCACCATCTCTGGCGAAGAAAGACACCAACTCCGGCCATCTTTCTCCCCATCTCCTTCTCTCTCCAATATCTCCAAACCAACACCCCACTTCATTTTCTTACCCCACAAAACCACCACCATCTTCTTCTTCTTCAAACCAACTCCACCACTCATACTCCACCACCACAAACCCCCTCACTACTTCTCTCCCTATCTTCTCCAAATTCATCATTCCCCTCTCCAATTTCAACTTCACACCTAAATACTCCACCATCCACCCCATCACCAATCTCCACCAGCATCACCACCCATAAACTCACCACCACTTACATCAGCACCACAACCACTCCATCATCCCCCTCACCACCAACAACCTTCACCATACAATCTTCATCTCCTCCTCACCACCATCAACTCTACCTTCAAGATCTCCACCACTACCAACAACTAACAACAACAAACAAAACCTCCTCATCATCACCCTCAACACCACCACCACCACCCCACCTCCGCCCCCTCCCCCGGTCGCAGGCCGACCCGGCCGCCGGCCACCGACCGCTCTGGCCCGGCGGCCACCTGGCCGCGGCCATACCCCCCTCTCCTTCTTCTTTTCCCTTCTTTTCTTTCTTTCTTTCTTTCTTTTCTTCTTTCTTTCTTTTCCTTCTTTCCAATTTTGCCCCTTCTTTTCCCTCTAATTCTCTCCCTTACCCCCCTCTATTAATTCCAGCCAACCCCTCTCTCTCCCCCTCTCTTTTCTACACACACATTCTCTCTCTCTCTCTCTCTCTCTCTCTCTCTCTCTCTCTTTCCAAGTCTCTCTCTTTCTTACAAGTCTCTCTTTCATTCTTTTCTCTCTCCTTTCTCTCCTCTCTCATTCTCTCTCTCAATAAATTATTAATGATTATATATATTAAGAGTTATATTTGCATATATATATATATTATATATATATATATATATATATATATATATATATATATATATCTTAAGATGAATTGGTGACGTGCATGCGTTTAGGGTGTTGCGAGATTTTACGCCATTTTTCTTTGATTTAGGCGAGTACTTTTCCTTTGTTGCTTCATACTTTTTTAATACTACTCTAGCTTTTATTACATGATACAACATTATGCAAGTCGATATATGATATGCGAGTGATTTTTCTAAAATTAACATATTTTATGAATATCTGTCGGACGTTGTTATAATTTGTTGAACTGGTATTATACGGGGTATGCCTAGATCTGCTCCCACTTCGCTCGGCTTCGCATGGCTAATTAATAGATTAAGTTATTGTTGTTATGGATACGGTTGTGAAGAGTTTGAAATGTTTATTTATACTATTCTCATATACCATGTTACGTGACAATATGATTACCTGATATATGATGTGGTGACTCTCATCGGCATGTGAATTATCTGACACTGACATGTTATTACTTGATACCTGATACTTGACACTTGATATCTGACACCGGTACTTGATATGTTATTACTTGACACCTGATACCTGACACTTGATATCTGACACCGGTACTTGGCATGTTATCACTTGACACCTGACACTTGACACATGATATCTGACACCGGTACTTGACATGTTATTATTTGACACCTGATACTTGACACTTGATATCTGATATCGGTACTTGACATGTTATTACTTGACAACTGATACATGACACTTGATATCTGACACCGATACTTGACATATTATCACTTGACACCTGATACTTGACACTTGATATCTGACACTGGTACTTGACATATTATCACGTGACACCTGATACCTGACACCTGATATATGACACCGGAGAATTAACATGTTATCACTTGATACTTGACATATGCTATCACCTGGTACTGACATATTTGACCTGATATTGTGGCACCTGACTGGAAACTATTACACCCGACACCTGTATTACATTGCATATTCATGATTATCACTGTTACGGGGACGTTGACATGATTATTATACTGCTACAAGACATTTGGTACTCCTGTACTCCTATACTTCTAAACTCCTTTATCCCCTGTACTCATGTCTCCTGCACTGTTACTCTTATTAATAGTACAGTCATACTGCCGTCCGGCTGAGCATGCCTAGTGTCGGGATGATGAGAATGTATCTCATGATCGTGCTAGTGTCCAGCGGATCCTGAATAGAATTATGTGCCACACAGAGTAAAGTGCCACGCCACACACATGGTGGGGACCACCTCTAAAATCCATTCCCTACAGAATAAAGTACCACATGGAGCAAAGTGCCCCACCACACACGTGGTGGGGGCCACCTCTTGAATCTGTGGGGCCATCTCTTGAATCCATTCCCTACACGGAGCAAAGTGGCACACGGAGCAAAGTGTCACACCATACATGTGGTGGGGGCTACCTCTTGAATCTGTGAGGGCCACC
The DNA here is from genome assembly GCA_038442645.1 of Agave tequilana. Taxonomy (NCBI): domain Eukaryota; kingdom Viridiplantae; phylum Streptophyta; class Magnoliopsida; order Asparagales; family Asparagaceae; genus Agave; species Agave tequilana. The sequence continues at coordinate 1,656 of JAVJIF010008871.1, read as the reverse complement.
TCTTGAATCTGTGGGGTTACCTCCTGAATCTATCCTCCTTCCTATCTGTGTCGCCTGGTGTTAGCGTGATAAGTATTCTCAGTGCATATTAACACACACACATATACCTGTATTATGATAACGCTAGAGCACATGTTATTTGGTCTCTCCCCTATTTGAACAATGATACCCGCATATCGGAGTTTGCTACTGGAAGTGCGGGCTCCAGCGTGAACTGTCAGTGTTATAGGACGTCGGTGGGAAAGGGACAAGAATAACAAATGATACTAATAATTATTATTGAATAACTTAAAATGCAACACCTTTACATTCTCCAGTTATTGTGATAAATCATTTAATCAGGTATTATGCCTGAGTTGACACCCTGCTTTATGACACATGTTTCTATGATACAACGATTACTCCAGACACACGCTAGTTCTGTTACTCTGAGGGCAACTCGAGTTGTATGAACTCAGATGATGGTGACATCAGATATGTGATATATAAATGTGAGTTTCCTTATTTGGATTATCCTCTTAACGTATCTATCATGTGAATCCATAATCTGAGCTTGTACAACTAGTTTTGTCCATACTTATATTTACTACATGTTTAATGTATTTATCGTATGTTTAATGTATTTGTAGCATGTTTATATGAACCTATGCTCTCGACACCATTTTCTATGCATGTTTTTCCGATTCAGACTTAATGATATACATGCATTTATTTCATTTCGGATTTACTATCGTTCCTTTAATTTCCTTTATGTTATTTGTCATTGCCTGTACCTGCATGTTTGAACCATATAACTTGATCATATACACGTGTGACTGCCTGAGCACGCAACTGGTTTTATCATATGTACTCGCTGGTTGTATCTGACAACCCTGGATTCTCATGTCCAGATTCTGGAGTCTGAACCATGGTGGCCTTACCGTACCTGATTAAAGTGGCGCAGCGAAAGCGTGGATTAGCGGCTGCCTGTCCGAACCCTCTTTCTTACAGCCTCCCCTTGATCGGCTCGCGAGATTCTCATCTTGCTACTCGTGAGTACTTTCTCGTATTTAATATTGTACATCCTACTTTTGCGCTTCTTATATTCTTGAGATATTATATCAAGCCTTATGATAACTGTGTACTTGTGTTATTATTGTTGGAATGTATATTACCATTGTACTTCTGTACTCTGATTCTTACCTGTACTGATGCTTAGCGTATATACGTGAGGGTATTTCTGACCTGCATATATAAATCGCAGTAACGTCTCCGTACCCGCCGGATCGGAGCGTTACAACATAAAATAATTTCCTAAATTCAATTGCATGAATTATCAAAAAATTTCTTCTAGAGTGTAGAAAATTTAAGTGGATTAAAACTTGCAACAAATATAAATCTTTAAAATTTAATAAACTACTTGTTCTAAGCATGCAACTGAAATATAAAATTAAAAGAAAATAAAAAGCTGGACTGAGGTGACGTAGTCGTGCAGACGCACTACTCTAAAAAGAAGATGGTCGGTCTCTCGTTCGGACCTTGAAAATGATATCTTCTCCTAGCGGTAAAAACTCCCCCAGTAGTACACCAGCACCCAACTCAGGACGATGATTAGGCCTCTGCTCAGATTGAGATTCGTTGCCCGTAAGTGGGAAAACAGCGTTGAGAAAGCACCAA